>JBAMAV010001145.1:0-261103 GCA_037043315.1 Amiota communis | reverse complement strand
ATGGCAAAGCACATGGCGGAACGGGTATACTCATCAGAAAGCGAATAAAACACTATAAGTCGGTATCATAATCGCAGAATTATATGCAGGCTACATCGATTGTCATTGAAACTTGACGCTTTCATCCGTCTATTGTCCACCTATAAAATATCATGCTTCTAGCAGTTCTCTGACACCCTAGGGTCCAAATTTATTGCAGCAGATGACTTTAATGCTAAGCACCCCCACTGGGGCTCCCGACTTGCAAATCCTAAAGGAAAACAGCTCTACAACACAATAATAAACCGAAGCAACAAACTCAACTTTGCTTCTCCGAACAGACCTACATATTGGCCATCTGGTCCAAGTAAAATTCCCAACCTAATAGACTTCACAGTTACTCCCAACATTTCTTGTAGTGTGATTTCAACAGAAACCCATGCCGAGCTATCATCAGACCATTTCCAAGTCACATTTCACTTACTAAAGCGTTTCGCAATAAGTGATCATTCTTTCATGCTTACCTCATGGAAAACTTATTGGCTCAGGCATTAAAAATACGTCAGCTTCCACATATGTAATGTAAAATCCAAAGGAACTACATTGAGAACCTTTCACCAACGGGTACCAATTTGAATAGCACAAGACCGCTTGAATCCACCAATTACAGCTGACTGCCTCCACTTTTGCTAACCACCTTAAATCCGCCTACCAACCAAACTTGCCTAGAAACGGATTTCAGCTTCCCCAGCAGCCATGTGCTCAGTTTCCTAATAACAGCGTACTTAAAACTAATACATACGGCAACTCATAAGGAGCTAATTCCAAAGAAAGCGCCTGGGTAAGACCTCATCACCCCAAAGATGATTATTGATACTGTGCAATATCATTCCTTGCAATGGTCTTCAATGCAATACTGAAAGTGGGTTACTTTCCAGCACTATGGAAGAAGTCCATAATAATTATGATCCCTAAAATGGGGAAAGACAAATCAATGGTGCCTTCATATTGGCCCATAAGTTTACTCCCAGTGCTATCAAAATTATTTGAAAAAATTTTCATTAAGAAGCTCACACCACACATAAACGCAAACAACATCATCCACATACATCAATTTGGTTTTAGATGAAAACACAGTACAATCGAGCAAGTAAACCGTGTCAATACTGTAATCAGAACTATTTTTTAACACCAAGAATATTATTCAGCTATATTCATTGACGTTGTTCAATCTTTCGACCGAATACGGCATGATGGTCTCATTAACAAAACCGGAAAGAGGGCAATCATTGGCTATGCGAAAGATGTAATCCTCTTCACGCTCCTCCGGGTTGCATCCAACATTCCTTTCTTAGCATCACTTTATTCTCTCTGTTACAGTTTGAGTATCAACAAAGAACACATTTTGAGTATCAACAAAGAACACAGTTTTCTTTTTCTAATAAGAACATTAATTGAAGTGGAGGTTTGTATGGGAGGTACCCCTCCTGGTAATGCTAGGATCATGAAATTTACATGGTTGATGGATATAGATCAGAAACTTATAGTGTTCAGATTTAAGTTCAATACGTCAAAAAAAAAAAATTCCAATAAGAACATAAATTTAAAGTGGTGTTTGTATGGGAGGTCCCTAGTAGTCCGATTCGGCTGATTCCGACAAATGAACTGCGTATGGTAAAGAGAAACGTATGTGCGAAATTTCAGCTCTCTAGCTCAAAAACTGAGGGACTAATTTTGATACAGACGGACAGACGGACATGGCTTAATCAACTCGTCTCATCGAGCTGATCACAAATATATATACTTTATGTGGTCTACGATGTCTCCTTCTGTGTGTTACACTTCATGACAAACTTATAATACTATTTACTCCCGTGAAAAGTATAATAAAAAATGTGCTTCCACAGAACTCACACAAACTGCTAGAGTCATATCTTACCAAAAGGCTATTCGTGGTAAGATGCAAAAATTTCACATCTAACAAGCATCACATAAACACTGGCGTTAATTAGGGACCTTAACGTCCCACTAATTAAAACTGAACTGGCCCAACTGAAGCAGAAATACCAACTCAAACTCTTGCAACATCCTACACCACTAGCTCGTACACTCTCACAAACAAGCAGCCACACGCTACTACGTCGGAATGACTTTCCTGCCTGAGAGGACCACGCAACACTGTAAAGTTTCTTCAGCTCACCACTAAGGGAACTTGTAAGTCAATCAATCCATAATTTTAAGATTTCAACATTATTGTTAGGCTTTGTGTTGTATAAGTTATCACAAAAGGGTCTGCCTGCACCTGTGACATCCCACTCGCACTTGATGGTGCTCATTAGTTAACATTACATTGTTGAGTGATTGTAGCTTAACACTAGATTGGTGATTTTACTAGCACTAAAATGTTGACGTGGCTGATTGTGATTGGCTAAGTCATGATTTAGATTATCAGAATCGGTTTTCAGACTTATCGTCGATTCTTCTATGTAGTCTGATGGTCGTGTCTGGCTTGCTTATACAATGTGCGACTATCGTAACAAACAAACTTTTTCTCATTTCTCTTCATTTTTCTTTTTTTATTTATTTATTTATTTAATCCAATGACAAAAAAAACTGTCAGCTTAAAACTAAAAACAAAAGATTTAAAATCAAACAAATTACCATAATATAAAACATTAAATAAAACAGCAGCCTCTGACCCGATGGGGGAAGTTTATTTGCAACACAAGCGAGCTATGCCCCTACTCACAGCCATGTGTGGTCAGAGGCATATAAGCTACACGGATGGTACAGCTGATCAGCAAAATCCAGTGCATCCAGCCAGTGAGGTCATGAATCCCGTAGGCAACGAAGAATGATTCCATTAATTGAATCCGGAGATAATTCAGGAGAGTGAACATGATAGAACTTATTATAATAACTCTGAAAGGAGCATGAAGGGCAAAGTTAGTAGTGCATCTATTCAATACTGAGGGACAAAATTTCTCGTAAGACGACTAGGGATAGAAAAGTTCAAAAGATTTAAAAGCTCTGGAGAGTCAATGTTTCCGATTAAGAGCTTATGAAAAAAGGAAATCCCTAGAGCAATTCTACGATGCGCCAAAGACGGAAGACTGATAAGTAGGAGTCTATCAGGGTAAGATAGCAACCGGGAATTAGGATTCCAGTTGAGGCCACGAAGAGCAAACAGAAGGAATTGTTTCTGTACAGACTCGATTCGATCTTGCTACTTTAAATATTGCGGTGACCAAATGCAAGAGCAACACTCGAGAATTGGACGCACAAGAGACACAAAAAGAGTGGTATAAGGGTCATTAAATTCAATTGACCAGCGTTTGATGAAACCAAAAACACCTTCGCTTTGTTTACAACAGAAGAGACGTGCTGGTTAAAACACAGCTTAGGATCAAACAGGACATCGATGTCATTCGCTCAAGTAGGACATTGTCAATCTTGTAAGTGAACAAATGAGGCTTACACCGATGATATGTCATGAGCTTACATTTAGAAATATTTAGATCTAAATAATTTGTCAAGCACCAAGTACGTACGTTTCGTATGCTGGTGTGTGTTTCATTGCAAAGCATATTGTTCACATTTCTGTTTGGAATGAATGTATCATCCAAGAAGAAAAGTATGTAAAAAAATAAATATTTTCTAAAACAAAAATTGTTTTCTTTGTTAGATCGGAGCATTTATTTCTTTTTTATTAATTTCTAATTATATAATTATAAACTATAATTAAAATATATTCTATGATAGCCTAAAAATTTACTTATAAGCTAAATTGGATTATAGACTCCAACTACATTTAAAGAAATCCCAATTCAGCATTTAAGAGTTTCTAGAAGAAAGTGTATATGTGTGTTATATTTGTTGGGCTTGTTTAAATTTTTAAACACGCCTCTATTCATGCCATATCTAAAAATCCCCATTGTACGAAAGTAAAAAACCTTAGAAACTTAAGAGTCAGTTTTTATTTGTATTATCATTTTCCATCATTTCTTTACTATATTGCATATTATAACATATAATTGATTTACATTTGCCAATATTTTTAAATTAATTCAAACGCAAACCATTAAATATCTCGAAACATGAAAAAGTGGACTTATACCACTTTTAAATCATTCTTTTTTCTGGCTTAGTGCAAGGCGCACGTTGTATTTTAATCGGATGATAAAAGTAGTGACAATCAAAATTAGAACCTAACATTATAATTGGATTTTTATAATTATAAATAAAATGAAGTACTTTGACCTAGAAAGGAGCAAAGAAACTTGGGGCTTGATGTTTTATTCTTTAAAAAAAAAAATGATTAGACAATAAAAAAATGAATATTTCATTTAATGAAATAATTCATTAAAGTAACAAAAATACTTATAGCTGATCGCGATTCCCAACATCAGGGACACTCCAGTTTGCGTAATTAATTAACTAAAATCCCCAGTATTTAAAAAAAATCTGTTTAAATCAATAAAATGAAAAAGAAAGAATGTTCATTTTGCGCATCAATTTGTTAAAATTACAAGACTGCGATTTCCAACACCAACGACCCTGCAGTTTGCGTAATTAGTAAAACAAAAATCTTCAGTATTTTAAAAAAATATATTTAGGGTCCTCACGCATTGTGTTAAACCTGGTAAATGTTGAAATCTTTTGAAAAATCGAATTCGTTGAAATTAAAGTTACAGTAGTAGTAAATGGAAAACACGATTGAGTGTCGAAATCGTAGTAACGTTGGGGCTGCCAACCTTGTGAATTTATTGTGAATTGACAGCACCGCCGAATTAATGGTTAAAGTGAACACAGAAAGTAATAAAGGAAAGGAAATAAAAAAATATTGAATTACTTAAGCAAATTTCTGAGGTTAATTTAATTATTTACTTTTTTCGCTTATTTTTGTCATTTTTAGGGTTCCGTACCCAAAGGGTGCTAACGGGACCCTACTACTAGGCTTCCGCCGTCCGTCCGACTCCGCTCTATCTCATGAACCACAAAACCTAGACAGTTGAAATTTTTACAGAATGTGTATTTCTATTTTCATGATAGCAACAAATACTAAAACTAAGATAAAGTTAAAAAATGAAAGGGGTCCCCATACAAGAAACGTGTGCTCCAATATGCACTGCGCACAGTTTTAGTATACTTTTAGGCTTTATGAATATTTCGCAAAAGCTTTTTGTCAATTTCATAATAATTGCATATTCATTGTGTTTGGAATTGCTCGACCATTGAGTTATTGACTACATAATTCATTTTTGCGGCAAAAAATCTCTTACGATGCTACGGAACCCTCAGTGTGTCCGACTCACACTTGCCTGATTTTATTTGTTTGTTTCGTTTGTTTCATTCACTTGTGTTTACGAGAACAGCTAATTTACTACAAGCAAACAGAGCGAGTCGTTCACGACATCTTTTAAAAATATTTACGAAAATACGAAAGAAGAAGAAACAATTTTTTTTCTTAATAAAATGAAATAAATAAAAAATGTTATCCAATGAGATAATTCACTAAAATAACTAAGTAAATAAAAAAAACTGCGAATCCAAACACCAGGGACCCTCCAGTTTGTATAATTAATAAGCCAAAGAGCTTTAAAAGAAAAAAAAAAGAGAAAAAAATCTAAATCATCATTAAAGAAAATAACTGCGACTCCCAACATCAGGGACCCTCCAGTTTTAAAGAAAAGGTTCATGAAGGCAAAGAGCTTTAGAAAGTCATTATAGCGCGATTTTGCTATAGGCTGCGAGAACACCGGGAGAAAAGCCGCATCAGCACCACTATTGACAACAGCAGCGGTGACAGCAGCAGCATCAGCGGCAGCGTCGACGCAGCAATAACACCAGTATCATCATCATTAACAACAGTGAAAGCAGTGGCAACAACACTGGCGTCAGCGTCGACGCAGCAATAATGCTAGTATCATAATCAACACATCGTCAGCATCAATGTCGACGCACCAACGATATCAACTTTATCAAAAACAGCAGTGGCAGCAGCATCAGCGTCAACGTCGACGCAGCAATAACGCCAGTATCATCATCATCAACAACAGTGGCAGCAGTGGCAACAACACTGGCGTCAGCGTTGACGCAGCAATAACGCTAGTATTATCATCAACACATCACCAGCGTCAACGTCGTCGCAGCAACGATATTAAGAATACAGTAAAATTATAGATAAGGTGATAATCACTGCAATAGTTGAGACAGCATTGGCGGCCACATTTAAGAAACAACAGGAAAGTTGCGACAAGAAATCAGACAAACAGCTAGAAAAGCTAGAGAATCTAGAGAATCTTAGACCCTCCGCTGCAAAAGAGTATAGGGTGGTCACTATTGTAAATGGCGTGGCATGTAAAGAGTCACTCGATTTGGTGAAGATCCTGCCTGAATTTACTGGACAACATGATAAATATGTGTCGCGGCGTAAAGCAGCACACAATGCCTACAAACTTTACCAGAATTACGGAGGTAGTTTTGTTTACTACCAGGCGGTAAACATAATAAGGAACAAAGTTACCGGGATTGCAGATGCAATACTTGCATCTTTCAATACCCCACTTAATTTTAGGGCAATAATAGATAAGTTCGATTTCACGTACATTGGTAAACAACCTATATATCTTGTTGAACACGAGCTCTCAACTCTTAGACAGGGAGGCATGTCGGAAAAAACATTATGAGGAGGTTGAAAAGAAATTGGCCTCGCTTGTAAATAAAACATTAATGACTTATGATCCTACTGTGGCAGTACCTTTGAACGAGAGATATAGGGAAAGTGCTTTACGTGGGTTTGTATCAGGACTTAAGAGACCGTTATTTGATATCCTTTTCTCAGAAAGGATTAGTAGCCTTCCATCGGCACTCGCGCTTGCGCAGGAGGTTAAGGCAAATAGAGAGCACAGTTTTGCTATGCATTGTGCAACACGTAGTGAAGAAATGAAAGCTCAGAAACAGGCTTCTCTGCAGAAGGCAGAGGGTTACTCGCAATTAGGCAAGAAAAAGTTTACTAGATTCAATAAACGCGGAAAGTCATTGGAGATTGACTCGTCAATATTTCAGGTGAGACACCCTACCGCTCATAGACACAATGGTTGGGGCGAATATGGGCAACAGAGCGTGCAGACTCAACAATATAGGAGGATTGATAGTGGTAAAACCTACCCGGGACAGCAATAAAGGCAAAACAAGCGTGGACAGGAACACTTGTCCGAGGGTGCAATGTGTAAATCATATTCAGCAGAGTCCGGTAGAGGCTTTCGGGACTACGAGGTTGAAGCAGAGAACGAGGTGCAAGATATTATAGAGGACGATACACACAGCGTTCATAATGAGGACCTTAATTTTTAAGGGGAGCCTCTCTGCTCCCATGGATTATTCGAACCAGAGGTGAAGCAAATAGGGATATAAAGTTACTTGTGGACACGGGGGCACCCAAAAATTATATTAAACACTTAGGGGAACTGAGAGGAATCCCCCCAGTATCAAACCCATTTCTTGTTAAATCCATTCATGGAAATAGTAAGGTGCTTAACAAATGTAAAATAAATATTGCCGGTATTAATACCGATTTATTTATTCTACCAAACGTTTCAATGTTCGATGGTATAATTGGCCTCGATCTAATACATAGAGTTAATGCGGGTATAGACCTCAAACAAGGCTTACTCTCATATGATTCGGGAAGAAAAAAACTAAAATTTTTAAATTGTCACGATGTCACCTTCCTGAGGCTACAGTTAGAAACTGCACCAGGTGAGGTATTGGAGAATTTCAAACGAACAGTTAGGGGCGTGAAATTGGTTTTGCTGACCCCAATAAATTACTTCCCTATAATACAAATATTGAGGCTACTATTAGGACGAAAGACGGGGAGCCAGTGTATTCAAAATGGTATCCCTACCCAATGGGAGTAGCGGACTTTGTCAAAAGCGAGATTAAAGATCTCTTAAAAAATCAAATAATATAGCCATCAAGATCACCTAATAATAATCCAATCTGGGTAATGGATAAGAAAGGTTGGGATGAATTTGATAATAAAAAAAAAAGACTTGTAATTGATTTTAGGAAACTGAATTCTAAAACGATTGACGACATATACCCAATACCCAAGTTAAAAATTATACTATCTAACCTGGGAGGCGAACTACTTTAAAACTCTGGATTTGAAATCTGGGTTTCACCAAATTGAACTCTCGAAGAAAGATAGAGAAAAAACTGCGGTAAATAATGGGAAGTATGAGTTCTGCAGGCTGCCGTTCGGATTGATAATTTTTGGGTTTGGCTAGCTATTACAGATGTCTTATAAAGGGATTTGCAGCATAGCGAAACCGTTAACTGACATTCTAAAAGGACAAAACGGGCTGATCAGCGCGACTCGAAAGGCATTGAGACCCTTAAAAGTGTATTTGTTTCAGTGGATGTATTATTAAGATATCCAGACTTCAAGAAACCCTTTGACCTAACAACTGATGCTTCTCTGAGTTGTTAGGAGCTCTCTTATCACAACAAGGTGGACCGATAATCATAATTTCCAGGGCACTCAGAAAAAGGGAGCTACACTACGCAACAAACGAAAGGAAGTTGTTAGCCATAGTTTGGGCTTTAAAGAACCTCAGGAAATATCTATACGGCGTAAGAAACATAAACATATTTACTAACCATCAGCCTCTCACATTCGCGGTGTCAGATAAATTCCTAACGCCAAGTTGAAGCGCTGGAAGGCATTCATAGACAACCGCAATGCTAAGGTATTTTATAAACGTGGGAAAGAAAACATGGTAGCAGAGGCCCTGTCAAGACAACCAGTAAATGCACTGGAGGACGATATGAACTATGGCAACGCAACAATTCATAGCGAAGAATATTTGTCCTATACAATCGAAAAAGTTGAAAAACCTGTGAACTGCTTCCGTAATCAAATCATAATTAAAAAGGATATCCAGACAAAACACACAACTACCCCGATAGATCAACGCTGCTCAACCAACTACGAGAAGTAATTAATAATGAGATTGTAAATGCAATAAAATGCAGTTTACCTATTCTGGCATTTATACAACACAGACTTATTGAGCTTTGTCCAATGGTAATGAAAAAATTGTTCAGGATGTCTGCAACGAGGATGACCAAAGAGAAATAGTAATCGCAGAACATAACCGGGCGCATCGTGCTACGAAAGAGAATTCTTTATGAATATTTTTTCTCAAAAATGGAGAAAAAAGCCCAGGAAATAGCAAAAAATTGCGGTATTTGCGCAAAATCCAAATATGACAGGCATGTAAAACAACATGAGATCTCAAAAACCCCAATCCCTTCATATGTGGGTGAGATTCTACATGTCGATATTTATTCAACTGACTCTCACATGTATTGACAAGTATTCGAAAATCCCCCTAACGCAAAGAGTAGTGTCACGAACAATTGTCGACATAAAACCACAGTTGCTCCAAATTCTAAATTTATTCACAAATACGAAGGTTGTTTATTGCGACAACGAAAAATCCTTGAATTTACACAACGTCATTTCCGTTCTAGTGAAAAACTTCATACAGGTGGTAAATGTTCCACCGTTATATAGCGTTTCAAATGGTCAGGTGGAAAGGTTTCACAATACGCTAGGGGAAATAGCTAGATGCTTGAAATTGGGAAGAAATATTGACGATGGCATTGACCTTGTCCTGTTGGCAACAATAGAATACAATAGAGCTATCCAGTCAGTGACGAATACAAAACCCATCGATATTTCCCAGAATAGGGGCATAGAATCAAATGATATCCCAGGTATGATATAGAGAGCTCAGGCAAAAGAATTGCAAACGCATAGCAGAGACAGAAGAATTCGATCATTTAGCTTGAGGGATAAAGTTCTCGTCAAGGCAAATAGAAGGCTGAGCAGCAAGCTCACCCCGCTTTACATAGACCAAACGGTCGAAAAGGACATGGAGACAACTGTTCTCATTAAAGGGAGGGTGGTCCACAAGGACAATCTGAAATAGAATGAACGCTTTAGTCAAGATTCCCTTAAAAGGGTATAAAGCAGTCATTTTTGAGTGAAAAATGTAATGGTCATTCTTTACTTAATACAATATCAATTGTTTTTTTACTCCAATACACTAACATCATCAATAATTATCTTTCATTCATTATACGCTTTGAGTATTTTTAAATTTTGTATTTGTACTTAGAATTTTGTATTCACCATTTTACAATTGGTAAATGAATTATGTAAATCTTAAGTATCTTCTTCTGTTTGCCTACATTTCCTAGAATATTTCGTATTTAAGTTAGTTTATAAAAAATGTATTGAAGAAAAACCATACAGTCCCTAAATCAAGGGGTCGGATGTGTCATCCCACTCGCACATGATGGTGCTCATTAGTCAACACTACATTGTTGAGTGATTGTAGCTTAACATTAGATTGTTGATTTTAGTAGCATTACAATGTCGACGTGGCTGATTGTGATTGGCTAAGATGAGATGTGTTGGTCAAGCGACCGGCTTGGGTTAGGAATGTGTTGGTGAAAATGATCTGCTAAGATGAGTTTGACGACGTGGCAGATCAATCTTGTTACTTGCTTAGTGCAAGGCGTACGTAGCATTTTAATCGGGTGATAAGAAGAGTGACAATCAAAATTAGAACCTAACATTATAATCGGATTTTTATAATTAAAAATAAAATAAAGTACTTTGATCTAGAAAGGAGCAAAGAAACTTGTTAGCAAATCGTTGCTCCTTCCTGGAAATATGGTATCCAGCTATGAGGTACATCTCGCCTTTCAAATCGCAGGAAAATTCAAGTCCTTCAAAACAAAGCGCTAAGAACAATCACCTATGCCCCTCGGTTTGTCAGGAACTCTATGCTTCATAACGACCTCAGCATGCCTACAGGAAATAAACTTCCACAGCAGCCGTTACAATGACAGACTTCTGTCCCACCCAAATACAATCGCAGAGTCACTCACCAGGATGGTGATTCAAAGGCGGTTAAAAAAGATTCACCCGAACGACTTACCAACACTCAGCTAACAAATTACACCACTTTTCCATAAATTGAACTTATATCAATCTCTATAATTGTCAATAGTTTTGTTACCAATATTTTATAAGTAGCTTAAGCGGTTCACTGTTCTTCATAAATACAATATTAAAAAAAAAAAACTTGTTAACTTATACAAAGTGATTCAATAAATAAATAAATAAAGGTCGAATAAAACAAAAAAATCACATTCATTGTTATTTGATGTTTGCCGAAGTCGTTCGAAAACTACACGCAGATGTTGTTCGAATTGCTCGTGAGATGCGTTACGAAGCCCGAAAGGCATGACGGTGAACTCGTAGAGTCCAAATGGCGTAGTCACCGCTGTCTTTGGAATGTCTTCCTGAGCCATAGGTATTTGATAATATGTATTATATATCTGACTAAATCGAGCTTCGAGAATAATTTTTGGTTGTGCAGCATATGAAATAGGAGCTCTATATTAATCTAGTCTCGTTATTGTGTTCAAGCTCTGAAAGACTCCACACATTCTTCAGCATCTTGTCTTCTTGGAAACCATGTGTATAGGGCTGAATCATGAATGACGCAAGATACCCTGTTCCAGCAGAAATTCTATTTCATCACGTGCTGTCATTCGTTTTACTCCTGCTAAATCTCTACAACGTTCAGATACAGGTGGACAAGTTGTCACAATGTAGTGATCCACAGCACACTTTTTTTCGGTTCGCGTGTGCGTTGGTGGTTTCGTTAAGTCGATGAACTCTTGCAGAAGTTTTGCATATTCCCATTGTTAACCGTGGATATGTTGAACGTTGCTGTTGATTGCAATGTTCCTGCCATTGTCAACAATGTGTATGAGTCATGTAAGCATCGTTGCTTTAAATCAATCAGTAAACCATAGTGCGCCAAAAAATCTGCACCTATTATGGCAGCAACGCCCATTTAAATTTTCTTCTTAAACACATGGTGAGTTCTATAATTTTGTTGCCGTACGTTTTAATTGTGCTGCCATTAGCAGTGTAAAGAAATATTTCGTTTGTTGTATCTTCGTTGACATTTTTAAAGTGCGAGGTAGGACACAAACGACCGATCCAGAGTCAATAAGGAATCTAAAATGGTTTGTCCTATCTTAGATGTATAGACGGAGCTCTTGCAGGTTACTGTTACTGTCATTGTCTGTCTGTGCCAATGGCAGCTTACTTAGTTTCCGTATTTTCGACAGTTTGTAGCTACATGGCTTTCGACACTTAGTAGCTCTGTCCCCAAATCTTTCGTAATAATAAGAGACTTCAGATTGACCACGAGTTTTAGAACGGGATCGTCGATTCATCTTCTGCATCATTCCGGTAAGTTTTTTTACATCACCCTCAATCTGAGAAAGTCAGTCTTCGTATTTGCCTGTAGTTTTTTGGTTCACAACTGCCACCTGATCATCTTGACAAACCGATGACGTTTCCAACACAGATCAAAACTGCGCAGTCTCCCACATCGTGTCCGCCAGCTTTGCTAATTTGGCAAGGTTCGCATCAGAAACTTGAAGAATGCAGCGCATCGTTGTCGGAAGTTGCCTCATGAACATTGCGCGAAAAAGTTCGTCAGTGGCCTTATTTATTTATTTATATACAGCTAAGATGCAATATAAAATTACAAATAAACTAGATTAAAGCTATAGCTACGAGGCTTTAAGTTTATTTAATAATTACAATAATAATTTATGAAGGAAAAAAAAAAGAAAAATAACTCAATAATATGAGTTTATAGAATGGGGCTGCAATATGGGTGTTTATATTTCATTGCCGGCAATGTTGCAATGGGCAGGGATCCAAATAATTTTAATTCTTGGGGAGTTTCTTACAATTGACTGTCTGATGTTTAGGGGGTGGTATGATTGATTTTAAGTGTTGGCTATAGCTTGCAATGAAGAAAGAGAGTCGGTGCAAATGACGAAGTAGGTTAGCGCTGATTCAGACCTTTGCACTGCATTATGGATAACGATGATTTCGGTTGGAAAAGTTGAGCTGTGGTGAGGTAGGAGAAATTTCTCATTTACACCATTCATTACCATACTGAATGATGAACCGCAATCTGATTTGGAACGGTCTGTATAAATGAATTTATAGGAATGTAAAGCTTATTTGAGGAGTAGGAACTCTTGTTGGTAGATAACAGGTGAAGTGGCTGACTTTGGAAGTTTGTGAAGGTCAGTATTGAGGTCAGGTAAGTTAAGCGTCCAGGGTTGTTTTGGGCTTATGATGCAGGGTAGTGGTTTAGTTGGGAGCTCTAGGTTTTAGTTGCAGAGAAAGATTTATAGCAGAAGGAGATTTAGGTATTGGTTTTTTGAATTTGAAATCTTTTTGATGGGTATTGCCAAAGGTGAGTCGTTTGAGTGGATTATTGGCTTTATAAGCATAGCTGTAACGAGCTTTTTTCGGAATTCTATTGGCATTATTTGGTTTTCGAATAGCAAATTATTTATAGGAGTTGATCTAAATGCTCCTAGGACAAATCTAATAGCTGAATGGTAAATGACTTTGATTTTGTTTAACAGAGAGACTGGTGAGTTTCCGTAGAGGTATAGGCCGTAATCGTTTCTTGATATAATCATAAGGTTTATGACAGATATAATAGATAGTTGGTTGCAATTGTATTTGTTGTTTGAGAGACATTTTATAAAGATTAAACTGGAGTTAAAGGAGATTAAAAGGTTCAAAATGTGATCGCGCCAATTGTATCTTTGTTTCCAAGGATTTTTAGGGTTTTTACGTCTGAAAGGGTAGTGATGCTTTCTACAGATATGCAAATGCTTGCATTTTGAGAGGGAAAGTATTGCACCAGAATAATCGCACCAGGAGACGATATCTGTTATTAGGAGATCTATGCCTATTGAGGATCTTTTGTTTATTTTTTTTAATAATGAGATAATCATCAGCGTAGGCGTAGAAATCAAACTGTTTTTGATTAAGAATTATTTTATTTAGTTTGTTGTATTCGATAAGGAATAAGATGATCGAAAGAGGTGAGCCTAGGGGGATGCCGTTATGTTGTGGGAGAAGTGAGGAGAAATTATTGTTGGCGTATACAACTATTTTTCTATTAGTCATGAAACTAGTGACATAATTAATGATTTAGGGGCCAATTTTCCAGGAATGTAACTCGTCTATGACGGAGTGAATTCCTATTTTGTCAAATGTTTTGGTGAAGTCCAGTGAAATGATAGAAAGATGATTTCTGGAGGAAAGGGTTGACGTTATCAGAAAGTCTAGCGTCAGTAGACTGTCCGACACTGATTTTCCCCTCCAGCCAGTTTGCCGACTGTTGCTTGGATTGTTTTGAGACACAAACCACCATAGTCGGTTTCCAATAATTTTATATAAGGTTTTAGCACAGCAAGAATTTAGGGAGATGGGTATATAGGGATGAGCTTACTCGTTTTATAATGTAGTGGTAAAAAATTATTAAATATGTTATTATAATAATCTGACTGTTGGGTGAAGATTTTTTAACATGGGTAAGAGATTCTGTCAAGACCTTTACCTTTTAACTTTGATAGCGCGAATGTAAGTTCAAGTGAGGTTATCGGGGTTTCCATTTATTTTGCTGAAGGTGAGGGTGAATATGCAATTGGGGTAGGAAGTAGGTTTTGTTTGCGTAAACGGAAGGGACTTGTAAAATTGATGTCGTTTGATTCGTTCGACCAGTTTATGCAAAATTCTTCTGCGATTAAGTGGTTTTCTTTGACAAGGGTTTGTGAGTTGGGATTATATAAGGCATGTATTGAGTGATGCGGTTTTAAACCACAAAATGTACGGATGGTGCTCCAAATTTTTGATGTGGGCGTATTTGGGTTAAAAGTGTGGTGGGTGCTGAAGTGAATGGGTGATCCGTCGTTTAAGATGGGGAAAGGTGATTTGGCTAAGAATTTGAATATAGTATTGCCTCTACGGCTGTTTGTAGGTGAGCCCCATAAGGAGTGCCAGCTGTTAAAATCTCCTGAGATTATGGTAGGAAGTGTGAGGTTATTATGTACATTACGTAGGTTGTTGATAGAGAATGGTTTATTAGGAGGAATGTATGAGGAAATTACATTGAACTTGATTTTAGAGTTGATTGTTACGCAAATAGAGTCAAAATCAAGTGGGAGGCTTAATTTTTTGTGTTGTAGAGAGTCAGGATTAGGAGGAGCTATGAGCGTAAATTTTATAGTTGATGGGTGTTGGGATATTCGTAGGAGTTTTAAAATGCGTTTCTTGTATGGTGATGATTTTTGGGTTGTATTTTTAATCAAGATTTGTAATTGATCATAGTTATTTAAATAAGCATTGCAGTTCCATTGTAAAACCTTTAAAACCATGAAAATGATGTAGAGAAAGTGGGTATGGAGAATGTGAGATATTTAATTGCGTTTGACAATTACTGGCGCTGAGATGTTGAGTATGAAAGCAAATGGAAGTTCAGTGAGGGAAGCAATTTGACTGGACTGCGTCACAGATTACTTTGAACTTGACATGTTGTTAAGAAGATACTTTTACTGCAGCATCTAGTTCCTACAAAATGCGGTAGGGATAGGTCCGATGTGACGCAGCCCTGCTTGCAGAGGAGGTCTTTTTAGAAAGTTATTACTCTTTGGAAAGATTAAAATTTTGGTGTCACCTATTAATGCTGAGTCCAGAGTTACATCTTTGTCAGGATCCGTGTGATTAGGTTCACTAATGTTGTTAGTGGGTGAAAGTGTATCCATGTCGGAGTAGTTTATTGTTCGGCGTTGGTTTCAGTTATTATTGTTAGAATTTGAAGTAAATTGAGACGAGCGAGCGACGGCAGGGAAGAATGACATACTTTGTTGGTGGCGATCATTATAGATCTTACGCGTAGTTTTAATGTCAGTTTTTTCAATGCCTCTCTCTTCCTCTTCTTGAATGTCCCTAAGGTTGTCACAGTACATGACACCTTTTGAGCTGTTGAGCGAATTATGTCCAGAAACTTCGACTTGGATTGAGTTGTTTAAGGAAGTAAGCATAATCAGTTTTGTAGCTTGCGTTAGTTTTTAGTTTTTAATAGAAATATTCCATTTCGCAGTGGCTTACATTCCTCAATTTCTCCATTACAATCATTATCAATCACTTTTTTTAGCAAGAACGGTGAGACATTTGATAAAGTGTCATTGCTGTTTTTCCTGCAGAGGATTAAATATTTTGGTCCCGTTGTACTGTTGGTTAGTTTGTTGCTTTTGTCGATGTCGAATTTATGTTGGTTTATGTTGTTTTTGTTCTTATCAGGTGTGTCAGGCATGATTGTTGTTGTACATACTGCTGTAGCAGCAGACCGTGATAACTGTATTTATTTATTTCTTTCTTTTTTCCTTCTTTTTTTAAAAACAGGAGATCAAAGATTTGATACGGTTTTTTTTGTTGTTAATTGTTTTTATTGTTTTGAAGATGAATAACGAATTAATCGCAATTAATAGACATGACTGTTCTCAAGGAGAGTGCGTTTGTGACTGTCGTCAGTGGCCTTATTTTGTGCTAACGATTGCATTTTTCGTAGCAATTGGGAGGGTTTCATACTATCACGTTCGAAGTTACTCAGCAATTCGTGAAGTTTGCTTTGTGTAGACCTGCCAAGAATCCCCATAACGCTTTTTTCACAGACTCGTATTTATTACCTTCTTGTACATTCACTATGCAATCAACCATTTCTGACAATGTCTGCGTATTAATCGCTGCTATTATCATTCCATACTTGGTTTCATCATTTGTAATACGTCGTAATTGCATGTGTGCCATTGTACTCGTGATAGAAGTGAAACTTACTAAAAAAAGACAGAGAGAGAGAGATCATCTCAAAACAAATACAACAATACAACATTTGTATACCAATTAGTTTTGTGCGCGTGACGAAAATCTATGTCACGAACATGCACATTCACGAAATAAAATTTCTGTCACATTCACGAAAATTCACGGTTTTTTTTGTCTTCCACGATAACGCACGTTCACGCACGATTATTTTCTGGTTCATCATACATTTAAAAGTCGCGTAGTCTAAGCATTTATGTTATTATAGGCTGCGGTGTAATAAATTATTTTTTATGTGTTTATAGTTATATTTATTGAAATTTATTCTTAATTCAACATTCTTAATAATGAAGGATATCATATCATACTTAATCGTAGCTTATTTACTAATTAATATTTTACAATTTTAATCTTTCTATCTAGCTTATTCTACAATAATAATTTTCTTAGCATCACTATATTCTCTCTGTTACAGTTTGATTATCAACAAAAAACACAGTTTGAGTGACACTTTAATTGTACTTTAATTCTTGTTATTTAATTTGGGTTTTATGGGAGGTACCTGGTAACCCTAGCATCATGAAATTTGCATGGTTGATCGATATGGACCAGTGTCCAAATCCCAGTTTGATACAAAAAAAATCAAAAAACTTTTTCTAATAAGCACATTATTTTAAATAGGGATTGTGTGGTAGGTACCCTAGTTGTCCGATTCGGCTGATTCCGACAAATGTGCAGCGTGTGGTAAAAAGAAACCTTTGTGTGTATTTCAGCTCTCTAACTCAAAAACCGAGGGACTAGTTTGCATATATACAGACAGACGGACCGACGGACAGACAGACATGACTAAATCAACTCGTCTCTTCGAGCTGATCACAAATATATATACTTTATGTGGTCTGCGATGTCTCCTTCTGTGTGACAAACTTTAAATACTATGAAGAGTATAAAAATAGTATTCTGTCTAAATTACTACCTAGTAAACTCGGTCGCCGTTCCTCTATTATACGACTTGAAGTCGAAAAGACTCGTCCACTCGCCGTTGACGAAGGAGGAACACAAAGTGTTTGACGGGCTTATTTTTGGAGCAAAAACAAATCATTTAGCGATTTCCAAAAATCAAGGATTGGCGGTATGCTTCGAATTTCTTCATTAATATAATTAGAGAATTGTTTATCGACTTCGGTAAGACAAGATTTGGTATTGAACTATGTATCGGAAAATTCTTTAAACTGTATTGAACCAACTTTACAATCTGTTTTGCTCTCAGTTGGAAGATTGTCCATGCTGCACAAATATCATAAATGAGTTTAATATTTTGCGTGTAGCACCAGTCAGTTATCGGTTATTGAAACAGGTGACTGTCAAAATCATTGCAAATTTTAATTAACACAGTGAACATTTGCGCGGACAAAACTAAATTTAATGGTGATATCTCTTAATGTTCTGGGCACTGAATTGATTTATATTACATTAAATCATTCCAGACTTACGTTAATATAATATAATAATAATATCTTTATTTTTAATTATATAAGTGATTACACACAATATTATACTAAAAATAAAGAGCATATACGACTTTGACCCTATGGCCGTCAGTTGGGGAATACATATTATACTAACTTAAATTAAAACTACACCACTACAAAAATAATACAAAACGATAGAATTAAATAAATACATCTTCATAAAACTCATTTATAATTAATTTCCTATATCCTGAAGCACCAGTGATAAACAAAGTCAGATTTACTGGGCATTTTCCTAGGAAGTGGGATATGTGTATTTTCAACTTCATTGAGATTGCAGAGTATGCAATTCATAATTCTGTGTCCATTCAAGTATATAATATAGATTCTTGCTTTAAAAATCCACATAATGCTGAGCGCATTTAAATTGCCATTTAAGTAACTTCTCCCCGTAACTATGTTTAGATTTTTATATATACGTTCAATTTGACTTGCTCTGTTCCACATTTTTCCCCTATTTAGGTTTATTTTCGTGTTCTATAACCAACCCAGTATTCACTATCCATGAGTTTCTATCCAATATCGTCGTTTCCGTCCTGACATTATAGACTTAGTTAATTAATTAATTATTTTATTGGATTTTTGAAATCGTCAGTTGCGGAAAAATTCTGTCTTAAAAAAATTTGATGTACATACGTATATGCACCGTGACGTCATAAATTTTCGTGACGTCATGAATTTTCGTGAAAAAAACCTTTCACGATTTCGACACACGATCACGATAATTCACGTTTATTTTGTCTTTCACGATCACGCACGTTCACGCACAGCTCTATTACAAATTATTCTGTCCAGCAAATTTAACTATATCTGTCTTTCAGTCTATCCGTCTGCCTATTCGTCTGTATTGTTTTCTTTGGCGTGTGTAATTGTTGCTGTTGTGTTTACGTTTGACGTCTGTCCTCTCTTGATCAAAAATTAGATCAACTGCGAGCTTTTGTGTATTTCTCGTTCTCTTTTATTCGTACATACGTTTGTTTTTGTACAAAACACAAGCTGGTTGCTTGCATGTTGTTGTTATAAACATTTTTATAACACACAAACTGCATGTTGTTGTTGTGTAATTGTAATCTCTTAATTGATATTTTTCCGTTGGATTTTCAATAGAAATGCACATTCTGTGAAAATTTGAAGTGCCTACCTAGTGCGGTTCATGGGATACAGAATTCGAAATATGTTACCCTTTTTATTTTCCCAATCAAAATTTTACTAAAAATTTTTGCACAGCGCCGCTAAGTTTCATTTAAAAAAACACTTACATTTGTTGGAACCATGTTGCGACGAGCTCCTTTCGAAATTCCAGCATTCTACATGAGGCCAGTACTTGTACCTAGTTGTTGTGAATACCGCTTCCATCGGCATCGTTTGCACCTGTTGTGCGCTGCACTGGGGCTGAATTAGCTGCTGCTCGGACACTTAAACTAACCGAGTCTTTTTATCCCCTTGGGGTACGATAACGTTGGCATTGTCTTGACACATGTTTGTGGAATGCGCGTGCGTAAAACTATTCTAAACGGATCACGTCGGAGTCACCAGTTGTAGTTAATTCCATTACTTAAAATTAATTTAGAGTTCCGATTCGATTTAATAGAAAGTATATTTATTTATTTATTTAATTTCAATTACAAGGATTATTAACAATAAAACTTAAGCCATGTTTTCTTTATGTTATTTCATTTTGCTTCTTTCTTCTTCTTCCTTTTTATGTTGCCAAATCAACCATCATTGATTACGAAAAGTGTCACAAAATCTAAAGGCGCCCATGGGGAGGAAGAGAGAAGAATGAAAGAATGAAATAGTCAACGCAGATATTAGCTAAGGTTTTTTTTTTTTTTTGTGTATCGGAAGTGAAGCATCGAAAACCTACCCGGTCTACAACCGGAGTGCGGGACTTTAACCTCGCTAAACACTCCCGCCCCTCGTCCTATCGTCCTCCCGAAACTGTCATTAGATATTACGTCGGGAGGAAGGTGGAGCATTGCTGCTTAAAAGCCAATCGGTCCTAGTTTAGTAGGTCACCTATTGTGTTGTGTTGTTGTCGTACGTGGGTCGTGGCTACTCGTCAGTATTCTACGATCCCCCGTCCGGCACTCTCTGCAACGTCTGCATATTTCGCCTAGCCCTCTCTAGACGACGTAGCTCTAGCTGAATAGCAGTCACACGCTCACAGATCCGGTCCCAGTTGGCCGGATTTGCTAACATGGACTGTAATGCGCTTCCTGGCTCCTGCGGATTTCCTTCTGGAACAGGAAACCGAGCACATTGGAACATGACGTGCTCAGCGTCCTGCGGTTCGTCACACAGTGGGTTCTTTGTTGTGTTGTCGTTCCTAAACCTGTATAGGTACCACCTGTATCCACCATGTCCAGACAAGAACTGGGTTAAATGGTAGTTGGTTTCCCCGATCTTCCTGCTCAGCCATTTTTCAATGTCCGGGATGAGCCTGAAAGTCCATCTACCATTCTCAGCGTTCTGCCATCTCCGCTGCCAAAGCAATGTTGAGGCTTGCCGCTCCCGCCTTCTAGCGTCGTTATCTGGACGCTTATGACACGTCTTATAGAGTCTGCGCATTTCATCAGCCAATATGTCTATGGGAATCATCTCCGCTAGTACCAATGCCGCATCATCTGAGATTGTTCGAAAACCCGATACCGTTCTCAGCGCTGCCAGCCTATAGGTAGCCGAAAGGATTTTCGAGTATGTAGTAGCTCTCAGCGACTCCGCCCAAACGGGGGCAGCGTACAGCATGACGGATGTCACCACCCTTGACAATATCCGGCGCTTATCCGCCTTAGGGCCACCGATATTTGGCAGCATCCATGATAAGGCATTCTGGACCCTCGCAGCTTTATCCTTCACGAACAGCAGGTGCTCTTTGTACGATACCCTGCTATCCAGCATAACACCTAGGTACCTTATAGCCCGCTTGGACCGTATCTCGTGATCGCCAACTCGTACGGAGCAGAACTCTATACGCTTCCTACTGGTAATCAGAACCAACTCCGTCTTCTGCTCTGCTAAGGACAGTTTCGAAGACCTAAGCCATGCAGTAACCGCGAAATATATTCCTTATCTCCTTGCCCGTTACTATCAGACACAGATCATCAGCAAAACCTACCAAAGTGCAGTTTTCAGGAAGCTGCAACTGCAGGGCCTGGTCATTCATAAGGTTCCATAAAGCGGGCCCAGCACCGAACCCTGAGGAACCCCCGCAGTAACTCTGTAGGTTTTATTTCCATCTTCGCTGTCATAGTGCAAGTACCTCTCTGACAAGTAGGACTTGATCATGTTTTGAAGGTACATTGGGGCTCCCGTTCTACGGACGGACCCTTTAATATGCAGCCAGTTAGCAGAGTTAAAAGCGTTCTTAACGTCCAGCGTGACGATTTCGCAGTACTCTTTATCACCATAGAGCCACCTTTCGCCCTGTATTGCCTGTTTTGCTATACCAACCACTTTATTTATCGCGTCAACTGTCGAGCCACCCTTTCGAAAGCCAAACTGGTTTTCAGAGAGAGTGCCACTCTCGCTCACGATTCGTTCAAGTCTGTTGCAGACAATATTAGCTAAGGTGTATGTGTGGGTATGTGTATGGGCAAACATCGTGTGCATGTGATGATGTGCAAGGGGGGGAAGAGAGAAGAATGAAATAGTCAAAGCAGACATAAGTTAAGGTGTATGTGTGGGTATGTGCATTGGTATTTTCAATGATCGCGTCGTTTATGAAATTCGTAGACTGTTGATTTTTATTATAGCTTTACTTTTTGTTTGTTGATCATTATCATCATTATGTTTGCAATTAAAATCACACCGGGGGCGTAGCAACGCGCCCCGCATAACGCTAGTAAGTATATAAAAAAGTGCTAGCTATTAAGTAAGAAACAAGTAATTTTTTATGATATGAATTTGTTGATATCTCTTTATATGAATTTAATGTTTAGGATTTTCAATAACAAACAACATTAGTAGTAGTGTAATAACGTAAGTAAACTCTATGTAAAGGTAAGAAAGAAGTGTCTGGATCTCAAAAACTAGACATGATACAAAAAAACTAAGAGCAGATTCGAAATCAGCGACCTCGAATTAGTAAAGATCCACTAAAATAGTTCATGCGACAAAAATGCTGTTGCTCAGTGTTATCGCCTCCAGCACCTGATTTTTCGCTTTGTTTTTGTTTTCTCAGCTCACGACTGTAGTTTGTACGGAAAATATTAATATATTTTATCATTGCTTTTGTCCTATATCTCAATCAATGAACCGAAAGCATTAACAGCTGCATTAACAGCTGCTGAACCAAAAAAGAACTGTTTGGTGTTGTGGTGAATTACAAATACCTGTTTTTGTGAATGGCAAACAGCTATATCATGTCATTTATTTACCGTTTTTTTAAATAACTAAACAAAACAATTTTTACAACAGCTGTTGTCTGTTTACGTTGAGAGGCGTCAGAAGCTTGATCTATAACTTGAAGCGTCGGAAGCCATGGAAAGCGTATAAAGCCAAAGCGTCCAAAGCGTACTAAAGTAGTTGGACTTTTACAATTGCATGAGAAAGATTCGCTTTGGGACAATACGCTCAAAGATTCATATATGCATCACCACATAAAATTCGCACATTATTTGCGATTATCATGTCCGCATGTTGTCTTTCAAATTCAATCGATTTATGGGTTAAATATAAGGACATTGTGCTCGTCGCCAAACTTTTAATCCGACATTGCAAATCACTGCAGAAATTCATAATGAGAAATTGATCATGATAGAGAACATGTGTTTATTCATGGAGAATAAAAATGCTGCCATTTTTACGCATAATATCATCCAATCGTCCAATGCACGTTTCATTCAACTACGGGTTACAAAGAAAACAAAAATAAAACACCGAAGCATTAGTTGAAGAGATTTGTACAAATGTTTCCCTATTAAATGATCATAAAAAACTGCGTACGACGGATTCCATCGCAGAATGAAGTTGATTTAGTATTGGCTTCATCTAGAATAGCAACGACTTTGTTAGAAAGCGGACGAACTAAGACACTAGTTTGTAACATTACAAAAACAGTGCAATGGCAAAGATTCTATAGAGATGCAAACTGATCGTTTGGGACGAATGTACGATGGCCCACAAAAGGTCACTGGAGGCGTTTGGCAGAACATTAAAAGATCTTCGTGATAATCAAAACATTTTTGGCAGAGCTATGATTCTTTTGTGTGATTTTCGATTTTCGCCAGACTCTTCCAGTTATTCCACGATCAACTGCAGCTAACGAACAAAACGAATGCTAAAAATCATCAAAGTTTCGGCGGAATTTGAAGACACTCCGATTGATGGATATTGGTAATGGAAAAATCTCGACCGGATTCATCATATTGCCCACTAATTTCTGTCAGTTGACCAGTTCGGAGGAAGAGCTAATTAGGCGTGTTTTTTCGATTGTAGTGCAGAACTTATCCCAGAGTTTTTGAATTCGCTCGACTTACCTGGATTACCACCACATAATTTGCAATTGAAAATAGGCTCAGACATCGTCAACCTAGACTATGCAATGGAACGAGATTGGCTGTGAAAAAGTTAATGAACAACATCATCAATGTTTTGATTCCCCGCATCCCAATGATTAAAAAACAGACTTGGATTTCGAGCTCAAACGGCTGCAATTCCCGTGCATCTGGACTTCGTGATGACAATCAACAAATCACAATGGTAGTTTGCGGAATCAACTTGGAAAAATGAAAAACATAGTTCACCCTAAAGCGTTTAGTTGAAACAAATTTTAAAGTATCAAATAAATGTTTGGAAAGGAGAAGCAGAACAACGTCGGCGCGGATATCTAGTAGCTTATGTTTCAAGCAAAGCGGACGAACTAAGACACTAGTTTGTAACATTACAAAAACAGTGCAATGGCAAAGATTCTATAGAGATGCAAACTGATCGTTTGGGACGAATGTACGATGGCCCACAAAAGGTCACTGGAGGCGTTTGGCAGAACATTAAAAGATCTTCGTGATAATCAAAACATTTTTGGCGGAGCTATGATTCTTTTGTGTGATTTTCGATTTTCGCCAGACTCTTCCAGTTATTCCACGATCAACTGCAGCTAACGAACAAAACGAATGCTAAAAATCATCAAAGTTTCGGCGGAATTTGAAGACACTCCGATTGATGGATATTGGTAATGGAAAAATCTCGACCGGATTCATCATATTGCCCACTAATTTCTGTCAGTTGACCAGTTCGGAGGAAGAGCTAATTAGGCGTGTTTTTTCGATTGTAGTGCAGAACTTATCCCAGAGTTTTTGAATTCGCTCGACTTACCTGGATTACCACCACATAATTTGCAATTGAAAATAGGCTCAGACATCGTCAACCTAGACTATGCAATGGAACGAGATTGGCTGTGAAAAAGTTAATGAACAACATCATCAATGTTTTGATTCCCCGCATCCCAATGATTAAAAAACAGACTTGGATTTCGAGCTCAAACGGCTGCAATTCCCGTGCATCTGGACTTCGTGATGACAATCAACAAATCACAATGGTAGTTTGCGGAATCAACTTGGAAAAATGAAAAACATAGTTCACCAGAAAGCGTTTAGTTGAAACAAATTTTGAAGTATCAAATAAATGTTTGGAAAGGAGAAGCAGAACAACGTCGGCGCGGATATCTAGTAGCTTATGTTTCAAGCAAAGCTTTGTAACATAAAGCTATTTGTTATTTGTGTTAATAGTGTCTATTACTTAATGTGTCAATTCTTTACCCTGGTTTACATGTATTAAATTTAGAATAAAGTAATGTAAATATTTATTTACACTAGAAATGAACAAATATTATTTTAAGATTCATCGAAAAATATCAAGAATTACGTTTATACCATATCATTATCTGATGGACCTCGAAAAACGTTTTGACGCAAAAAATATTACGGTGGTAACGTACTACCTACCACAAATTTAATTTTAAAATGCTATAGTTAAAATTATGTGTATTAAAACTATATAATGCAAAATTTATTATACTTATATAGACTGTGATAAAAAAAAAGTTAGGAAGTTTTTGTTTTGTCAATATTTCACTAGTGTTTTCCTTGTTTAAGTCTTATACATATATTGTATATTAAATACAATCAAAGTGTTCTAATCTATAAAATTAACAAGACTTTTATATGAAAGTTTTTAAATTTAACTGATTTTAAACATAAAATAAAATTAGGATGCATTTGAACGCACAAAGCTCGTAAATATGTGAATGCAATAACCACAATCTGAATAAAAGCAAAAGAAAATATCTAATTGAAACCAGACTACAAAAAATAAAAATCCACACAAAGTGGTGAAAATTGATGCGATTGAATTTTCTCTTTTCAATTTTCAATAGCAGACTTCCTTTGCCGTGCAAATCTTTTTGTATTGTAAAAATGTTTTCAAAACTATTCTTTTCGAAAGAAAATAAGTTTCCATCGGACCAGTTCACAAAGGAAAACCATGGTCGTGGTGTATCTGTATATGAATGTGAAAAAGGCGATTCAAAGTAAATAGAAAAATTCACATAATAGAAGGTGAGAGGGGTTTCAAGTTAACTGAACTAGTTAAATAACTAAGAATCATGTATTGGTTTAGTAATATAAAACAAGGTCATGATTTTCAGGAAAGTGACTGTCAATAAAAATTATTTAAAAATAGCGTATTTTCATCGTCCCTATATGAAAATAACCAGAAAGAAGGTTATCAAAGATGTAACACTCTTCACGCTCCACCAGGTTGCATCCAACCGAACGGCGACAAATGCCAGATATAAGATATGCTTCCTTTCTTAGCATAACTATGTTCTCTCTGTTACAGTTTGAGTATCAACAAAGAACACAGTTCGAGTAGCACTGTACTTTTATTGCACTTTTACTCTTTACAAGTTTGCTATTTAATTTGGGTTTGTATTAATTTAAATGGGGGTTTGTATGGGAGGTACTATAATTTTAATATCAATTTATATAACCTTCGGTTACCCGAGACTAAATGAGGTTCCCGTCAACTGGTGTGCCTTCGCCGTGTGGCCCCCTTCGGCGCTGAGATTCGGAGTTCCTGTGTAAACCGACTCCTCTGACCATCCCTTTATCCAATAAGTCCTTTTATTTTTCATGAGAAAACTACATTCAACTTATTAATATTCTAGTACATAATTGTCGAATCAACTTTTATCTTCCATAAATCTTTATAGCATAATGGCGACTGTTTTTTATCCAGTTTTATGGCATCTCTTTAAATGTTAACACCTTTCAAGTTTCGTTTTCATGTAATGAAGCAAACTACACAAAAGTTCGTCTGCGAAAAATTAATTAAAACTTTTTTGTGTGCAACTTTGAGGCGCTTTTTGTTTTGTTATATGTATTTTATATCTTTAAATATGTTGGCTTCTGAAATTCTAAATTTCCTAAAGTGCGAGCTAAAAAATACAATTTTTTTCAGCTACGAATATAACAAGACAACAAATAAGTATGTGTGTAAATTGATGTAAGTACGAGTGATATGCCCAATATTCAGTTTTAAAGTTTTATAATGGATTGAAACACATATATTTATAGAAATGCACTTAAGAATCTCAAGAAAAAAACGTAAAATTAATTACTCACTTTTATTTGGTTGTTACATTCATTACAAAAAAATAATGTGCTAGAAATCACATTAGAAATAATCTAACAGGTGTGAACCTAAGGTGCCCGTTAGCACGCCATGCGACAAGTTGTGGCAAACACCGCATTTGCATAGTTACTTTACAATTTAAGTGGGTGAGGACATTGCCAAAGATACCCAAAACAACATTTTCTAGTATGGGCAACTTTGTTTGCGACGCAAGAAAATCTCCATAAACACAAAGGATCAAAACAAGTAGCAACAAAAGCAAAATAAAATACGAAACGTATGATTTCATTGCATACAAACAGGACAAGCAGCATCAACAACATTATGATTTGCCCGCATATTTGACTATGCTTTGTTATTGCTGTTGTTCTTTGCATTATTGTTCTTGATTGTACGAGGTTGGATCAATAATTTCTTAGAAAATAGAACCAATATTAGCTATAAGAGTAGGTTATTAAAATATATTAATTGGTCCAATAGAAAATATGGCTGCAACGACCTTTCTTGAATTCTCTAAAAACTTATTGATCCGCCCTCGTACGAAGTCGTAATAGAGTCACTCGCAATTCAATACGTCTCAATGCAACTTAATTCAAAATGAAAATAACGCAAACATTTGCAAAAACCCGAACATAACAACGACGTTGGCATAATGAAAGTGCCAACATGAATTTGGCAAGTGTGTGTGTCTCAGCTCAAGTGTGATTACATGCAAATCTGTTGTTATGTGAAGCGTTGTTTTTGTAACTACAATAGATGGAAATGACTGTTTGTTAGTAGTACATTATTATTTTCGCCCCCAAATACGATTGCAAGGGATTAAAAAGGATAAACAAAACATATAAACGATGTTACAATAACAACAATAACCCATTACAATCAATATAAGTATGTATGTATGTACATGGTACATGGTTATGTGCTACATTGCGTTTGTAGCTACACAGAACCAAAATGGGAAGTACGACATCCGTTGGCTAAGCTCTCCGGATCCGGTTTGTGGCAATTTAAAGCACTTATACAATATAAATATATTTCGCGCCAAAAACATAAAACAAAAATATGATAATAAAGAGGCAACAACCAAAGAATATAATGAAAAAAAATATAATCCGATACGTGCAAAGAAGCTTGTCGATATTATAAGAAATCAGATATAAGTATGTATGTTTTGAGAAAGATAGACAAACGACCGATAAATGAAAATACTTGCGGACAACTTTTATTGCTTACTTTAGATAAACGTTTGCGGAATCCTTATAGGAACATACATGTACAACATATGTAAATACATACAAGCTGAAACCAAACAAGTAACTTTGGCGCCAAAAGTCAAAAGTTTCGCATAAATTGCTCTGTCGAAAAGATACCAGTTGGCAATAATGCGCGAAGATGAAAATAATACACTATCGCCAAAGAACTGGTAGAACGAATGTAGGTACATATCTATTTACAATACATCTATTTATCTATATACATATGTATGTACATTTATATCTTTGTTCTCTTACGGATTAAGTTTGCGTGTTGAGATTCGGGAGCGTTGCTGCACTATTACTGTTCGCCTTGTTTGTTATTGCTTAAAGTTGCATCATGACTGAACGTATTATGTTTGTGGCATGTGCGAATGTGTAAAATTGTTGTTTCGTTTTGTTATCTTATGTCTCTTGAGTAATATGTCTACAGTAGTTTTGCCTAATGAGTATCCAGCGCTTTTACTATGCCCTTAAAATAAGAGGTTTTTTTTAATAAATGTGTTGTATATTTTCCAATTTTGCAAATTGTACGTGGATCGTTCAATAAGTCCTTAGATTTTATTTTTCATTATAATCTATACATTTAGTTTACCATTTTTCCAATTATTGTATTCCTTCCAAATAATAGGTTTTCTCAAGGTATTTAGAATAGGCGTTTGTTTCAGTGATGACTTATTTATTCGACCGAAATCTCTTACAGCCGAGCCATTTCTTCAGGTTTGGAAACAGGAATTAGTCGTTGGACGTTAAATCTGGAGAATATGCTGGATGGGGTAGCGGTTCCAAATACAATGTATGGATTCTTTCTATGACGACTACACGGGTACTTTCATGGTGGAATTTTTATCAAATGAGGTCGTTTTTGCTGCAAATCAATGTCGAATCTCTGCAATGATCCATGGTTATGAAATGACGCAAAAATCGTTCGGATTGCGGTTGAACAAAGCCAAACACTTGTTTAAAGTGGCCACATAGTTGCGTTTATGGTCGGATAGCTTTTCCATGTCAAAATATTATGTAAAATGTGATGGGTTGCGATCCCTACAACCTTAACCACCTCATGCACCTTGAATTTCCAATCGTCCAATATTATTCCATGGATTTTATCGACGATGCTAAATGCAAATAATTTAAGGTAGTCAATTATAAAAATACATAAAAATTCAATAGAATCATAATGTCATTCAATACGAAAAATGTTAACGGAAATAAGTATAATTGAAAAGCCCAATTTGCTTGCACTAAAGTATCACCTACAGGATTAGATTTGCACACACATTTGACTTAATATTTATATGGCATACATGCTTGTTATATGTATTTAAAAGTGTCATTTGGACATCGAAATTCGTCTTGTAGACATGTTCTTTAATATTATACACTTCACACATTATGTCAACATACACAATAGTATAACAGTACACTTATAAATACGAATACTATTGTACATTGAAAGACGATTGTAAGAATCGCAAAGGAAATCATTCTACAATAAATATGCTCGTAGTTTCAAAGCAAACTAGTCCTTTTGTGTCCAAAATATTGAGTAGAAATTTATCACAAAGTCTACGCAGTTAATAAAAAAAGAATGTGAACAGCTTTTTACAAGCAAAGCATTACAAGAACGAATAAGATCAGTCTTACCGCAATAAAAAGTTATAACAATAATACCTACATATTAGACTTATAGGTCGTATCAATATTTAAATTACCCTATATAATTGGCTTCTAAATATGATTAATGTACAATATGTTAAATGATTTTTATTTAATTTTATATTACATATGTTTGAAAATAAATTCTCACCTTTTATTAATGCCACCCTAGCAGCTTATTTCTTTCACATCACCTGGTCACGTCTTGAATATCAATAAACACATAAGACATTGCCTTCAAACGCTGCTGTTATCGACTAAACGTGTTAGTTCGTATATATTGTATTTTTATACAAAAAGAATTTTTTACGATAGGGTCAATTTAAACGTGAAAACGTTTTTAAAAAGCGGATTCATGTCAGAAATTGACTCTCTTTCAGAAAGGTGACAAAAATATTATATCAAAATCTGACCGGTACCTGTCTAGATCTAATCTACGCGTTCGACATGCAATTGACATGCAAACCCTACATATCTTATTTCTCCACCATATCATATTAAGGTTCACAGGAAAATGATCGTTGCGTGGTTTAGAAGTACTCCGTATCCAAACAATTTTGAATTTCTACTTTGCTTTATAAATACAATACTTTGTAATAATAATGGTTCATGAAAAAAGTTTTCACTCAAAAATAATTACGGTAGTGTAGAGATACAACCTGCCCAGGTTTTTTTTAATTACGTTATGATAATAAGTAATTTGATTTCGTTTTATGAAGTTTTGACTCTGACGCACTGTTCTAAATTTTAGCTTAATAACTCAAAAACTTGGAGAGTAGCTTGAATAAAAAAAAAACAGAAGGAATGGAAATGAAATGTTCCTCGTCTAGCTGGTCATTTTCATATATGTATGTACATATGTATTCAATATTTAGTATGAACACCGACATTCAATTCTATGCCTTACGAATGCTTGTATCACGACAAAGATGCAACACCTATACTATGTGCAAGGTATAAAAATAATGCACTGGTGCAACACGATTTGTTTTGTTTGTATACGTACATTGAAACGTGACGTTGCATTTTTGGAATGTTTGCAAAATGTCAATCAATGTGGGTATAACCATTGGAAATATGTACATATATTGGTCAATGACACAATGAAACGTGCAACGAAATATTGCCTATGCGAAACGAGTATGCTTTTGTAAAAGGAATCATTCCCCAAAAAAAGTCGTTGCAGATGGATGGATTAAATGCTAAGGAGGATAGACGAAATACTTGAGATGGCAATGAAACAATTAACAAATTATGCTCATCCATTACCTTGTGAAAGATAATAGCCAAAAAGGATGCAACAACTCAAGTTGGAAAGTTTTGTCGCGAAATGTAAACTCATTTGCTGCACAGACACGAAGTAAACATATTTGCTTTCCGCTTCTAACCAGAAATGTAAGCTTAAAAAGTTTGGCGTGTTCAGCGCCAAATAATCCAAGTCAAGAGGAGCCAGACAAAGTGAAATATAAAAAACTATACATGTGGACTAAGTGTATACACGTATGTAGACAAGTTAAGGTCAAACAATTATGTAAAAGTTTGCTAGAAGAAAATATTTGCGTCTTTAAAATATTCAAATATGTTTGTAAGATTGGAGAGATGCAAGGTACTATTACTGTGTACCAATTCCTTAAACGCAGTTTTTGCTATGGAGTAATGTTGCCTTTTTATCATCATCTTATCTAAATGTCCGGCCAGACTTCTCCTTTCTTATGCTAATTTTTATGTTGCACTTAACTGATTGCTTTGTCATTGTGTCTGATTGGTTTTGAATAACCCATCCGTAGGCACAATTCTGTCATCAGCTTAAATAAAAAGATTCTACTTCTTTGTCAGTAGTTTGGCATGTGCTATTTGTGGTCGGAAACTCATTAATCCAAGGCAACAGTGCTTGTTATCTTTCTGTACAAAAAGTATCGTTGATTGATTAAACACATCAGCTCTCCAGACTTTCACATATGTACATACATATATATGTAAGATTTACCGTACCAACTGTCAAGGGCATTGACAAACAGCAGCCGGATAACTGAAATAATCATTTACTGGAAGAAAAAAACTATTGTTTTTACTAATACAGTGACTTGCGTCAATTAAAACGATGGATATTATTTTAATTGACCTATGAAAAAATTGTACAACAAACGAACAATTACGCAGGATAACATTGTACTATGTATTGTACATAGAGCATTGAAACAATAACAATCAACTTTGATATTGAGAACACCACCTTTTTATAATACATACATACATGTGTACTTAATACAGATATATTGTATGAAACACACTAGAAATAGCGCCAAAATTCAAAAAACGAACGTAGTGCTGAAAACTAACACATAAGTGCGCCTGTCAACACCTACTTTTATTTCAGTTATTTACCAACACTTAAACTTAAAACATCTGTTTTCAAGACTATATTGGATGTACACATCGTGAAAACGACTCTAGTGGTTAATGATTTTGCATATTTTGCCACAAAGTACATAGTTCAAATGAAGTGAAATAAATATTGTTTAAACAGCACCAAATTGAATCAAAATAAGTGCAATTCTAGTTAGCTGAGTGCAGTAAAGCAAAATCACCGCTGAATAAAAGTTTTTAAGCGAAATCGTTCCGACTCATTGTTCTTGGCTGGCCATCGTTGTTGTTCAGCTAAAATTTGGCAACACCAACACAATCACACACATACACACACACATACACAGAAACATACAAAACAATTTTTTCGGATTTAAAATTTGTTTGCGGAATTTTCTGGAGAAGTTTGTGCAAAAACGGGAAGGAAAAATCGGTGCATCAAGTGATCCAACGCTAAAGTAAAAATATTTATTGATTTGAAATTAATTCAGTACCAAATTTCAATTTGTTAATTGTCAGTGGAGCCCTCAGGTAATTGCAATTCAGTAGCGTTTGCATGCATGCATTTCCCCACCATTTCCATTTCAATCGATTTTTGTCGATGACAAAAAGAAACAACTGAAAAAAGGGTGTTTGGCTGTGTGTGACGATTCTTAGTCTATTGTGTATATTTAAACCGATTCATCGCATTATCAATTTTCTCGTTCGATTACATACATACAAATTTTTCCTACTGGTTTCCTATACTTATGCGTGCCCATGTGAATAAGATAGACTTTGTTTTTGGGTACTACCTAATTGTTTTTTAGTTTGTTCTTTTATTCCATTTATTATAATTGTGCAATTATATTTTACTATCTATTTTTTCACGAGGCCACATTACACAGTTAGAGGAAGGGTGTCGACAAGAAAACTTAAAGTAAAAGAAGGTTCTTACTTTTATATTGGCGCTAACACTTCCACGTATCAACACGTGTGCATCCTCTATCCTCGTTAGTCTACATGCTAGCTTACTGGCATGTGGTACAGTTATGGATCATCATTATGGCACAAAATAATTTTTATTACATCGTAGAAAGATGACGTCGTTTTAGCAATAAGTTTGATGATACAACATCCTTAAATGATACATTAGCAGTGTTGCCCTTCAACGAGGAATAGATTTTCGGAAGGCTCAATTGATTTTAAACCATTAACTCTGGCGAAGAATTGAAACAGACGTTTCTCAATTTAGATTCTGCTTTCCTGCTTGATATATAGTATATACATATATTCATTATTCAACAGATTTAGCCCCTGCGACTATATTTATTTGTGTTGATGCACATTTGACTTAACATTTATATGGTCACTCATGTGTTTGCGCACATGCTTGTTATATTTAAAAGTGTCATTTGGACATTGAAAATCGTCCTGTATAAATGTTTTTTAATATTGTTTTTTAATTTTATACACTTCACATATTATGTAAGCATACACAATAGTACAACAGTATACTTATAAATACGACTAATATTGTTAATATATTGAAAGACGATTGTAAGAATCGCAAAGCAAATCAATCTACAATAAATATTCTCGTAGTTTCCAAGCAACTAGTCCTTTTGTGTCCAAAATATTGAGTAATAGAATGTAAATATGAACAACTGTTGCATTTCTTCATCATGACACTTGAGTCTGACGTCTTAGACCACTAGGCCATCCTGTTATCCTCTGCCAAATGTGAGGTCTGAGAAGTAATTAATCTATAAAACTTATTTAAGCTATGAATTTAAATAGAAATTTATTTTTTTTTGAAATTCGAGTGTATAAATAAGATCAGTCTTACCGCAGTAAAAAGTTATAACAATAAATCCTACATGTTATACTTATAGATCGTATCAAAATTTAATTTGAGTGTAAACTACTTTAGATAATTGGCTTCTAAATATGATTAATGTACAATATGTTAAATGATTTTTATTTAATTTTGTATTACATATGTTTGAAAATAAATTCTCACCTATTATTAATTCTACCCTAGCAGCATATTTCTATCACATCCCCTGGTCACGTCTTGAGTATCAATAAACACATAAGACATTGCCTTAAAAAGCGTAATCCATCTCTAAAACGCTGCTGTTATCGACTAAACGTGATAGTCCGTATTGTACGAAGTGTTTCATCATTCAACAGATTTAGTTCCTGAGACTATATTTATTTGTATAAGAGCAGTTTCAGATGTTCATAGTCTTTGATATAAGTTTAAAAAAAGGTCGTGTAAATGTTATACAAATTGTCTGCTTATATTCAATTGGGTGTTTGGCCGACAAAGTCAGTAATATAGTAAATTCTGCAAATATACATACATACATATGTACCACTCAGGAAACTACAAAGTATATTACTATGATATATCAATAAAAAAATATATCTATTAATTTAAGTCATAAGAAACTACGAGAGCTGATTACTGTGAAGTCGAAATATTATTTTGAAAAATGTACAGAAAACATGTAAGTTTCGAAGGTTTCTTACTTATTCTCCCTCATTAAATATAAGAGAATACAGATATTTCAGTGGCAGCTTGTATTCTACATTTCAATTGCATTTTTTACCGGTTTCTCTTTGATTTATAGAGTGTTGCTGGGAGGGGTACTCATATGTGTCAATTTATGTAACACAGGAATGTGAAAATGTTAACGTATTTAGGTACAGCTATTGTTGCATTTGTTTTTTGTCTTGTGTCTTTTTTTGGATTGTTTATTACAATTCACAAACAATGCACTACACTGTTTCGCCACACACAAAGGTTAATTTTTTTCCACTCGTTAATTTTGAGGGTCAATTAAAAAAAAAACAATGATGCTACTAAAGCAGAAGAGACATTTAGCTTCTTTTTTTTTGCCATATAACCCATTTAACAAGTTTGTACAGTATGTATGTAACACCTACATACGGACGACTAAAATACTAGAATTTGGTATGTAGATTTTGTCAGTACCGGACCAGACCAACTGTGTTTCATGGTCTTATATGTATGTCATATAAAATGTAGAAAGTACCCAAAAACTATATTCGAATAGTTTCCACAAAATCTGACTCTCTGTGCTCTCTGAAGCAAGATTCTATGTGATACAAACATAAAGTGAGAACACCCGTTGATACTAGTGTAGAAACGTATAACGAAATGCCAGTACAGGACCGAATAATGGGCGATTTGCAGATAAGGTCGTCGGACTTGACAATTTCCATTATTTCATCGACATTTTCGGCAACATATACATATATATATTATATATATTTACTTATACGACTTAAGACACAAAGTTACCAGAAATTGGAAAAACTCGTTCACGCTACTTAACCCATTAAATTAAAAGTTTATATAAATTGTTTTTCTAGTTTTAGCCTCTAAGACTAAAAATTCGTTCTTTAATATTTGAGGACAGGATGAAGTTTCACCTTATTGTAGATATTTATTGTTAATTCCATAGCTTTTCTCAATACAGATTTATCTTGTTTTTGTTCATTGTATTGACAGTTATTAGTTTCTGTTTTCTTCATCGACTCCTTATCGATTGCATTTTTCTTTTTGATCAAATGCGTCTTGTCACTCAATATGCTCCTGTACGCATTTTTCCTTTAATCTCAGAAATCCGGTTTCCTCATAACTTCTAAACTACTTATCATAATTTAACAAATGAGGTATCGTTGGAAGTGTCTTCATCGTCCGCTGGTTATCGGCTATGTGACGTCACATTAAATATAATTTGGCGACCTCTAGAGAACCAAAAAATGTGTTTAATGATACCGTCCTGGGTATCAAAGGGCTTAATTAGCACATTTCAAAAAATATATTAATTGTTAGCTGTAGCTCCCAGCTTTGCTTGCTTGCTCACGATAATTGGGAATAATTAATATAATACTCTTCACGCTCCTCTGGGTTGCATCCAACCGAACGGCGTCAAATGCCAGATATCAGATATGCTTCATTTCTTAACATCACTGTATTCTCTCTGTCACAGTTTGAGTATCAAAAAAGAACAAAGTTTGTGTATCAAATGTGAGCACATTTTGAGGGGCACAATACTTTTGTATGTACTTTTTTATAAATTTGGGTTTGTATGCGAGACACCCCTAATGGTAACCCTAGGATCTTGATATTTATTGCGCTTTGTTGCAACTGAAAGGTTTTCCCAACAAATATTGACACGTTAACTAAATAAAACCAGAAAGAAGGCTATCATTGGCTGTGTCAAAGATGTAATACTCTTCACGCTCCTCCGGGTTGCATCCAACCTTCCTTTCTTAGCATCACCATATTCTCTCTGTTACAGTTTGAGTATCAACAAGGAACACATTTTGAGTATCAACAAAGAACACAGTTTGAGTTGCATTGTATTTTTATTGTACTTATACTCTTCATAAGTTTGTCATTTAATGTGAGTTTGTATGGGAGGTACCCTTGCTGGTAACCCTAGGATCATGAAATTTACATGGCTAATGGATACGGAACAAATTTCAATTCAATAAATCAAAAACCAAAAAACTTTTTCTAATAAGAACATTAATTTAAAAGTTGGTTTGTATGGGAGGTACCCCTCCTGGTAACCCTTGGATCATGAAATCTACATGGCAATTCAAAAAACAACAAACTTTTTCTAATAGTAGTAGTAGTAATCATAGTACATAGTAAAAAAGAACAAAAGAACGAGAGGTGATTTTACAGCATGGTTGTTAGCCGTTAGCAGAATTCTGATATTAGAAATTTTCGAACATATAATATTGTGCATATTTAGCTTGCTAGAGTCTTCCAACTGATTTCATGGTCACCGTTTAATATATTTATCAGCTCATTTTTCTAAATTGATTTTTTCTTAAAATGTGACACCCTCAATTCATTTAAAACAGGGCATCTTGATATGAAGTGCGTCAGTGTTTCCTGCTCATTCCTGTTGCATAGCGTACAAATGGTTGACATATCTGGCGTGAAACGATTTACATTCAGTGGTAATTTGTCAGGTCGTGCTTTTATTATCATCGTTATTTCACGTTAAGTTACTTTTCTCCAGCTGCTGGTTGCAGGTATTTATTAAAGCGGTTTGTACTACTTACTATTTTGTCCAGCATTGTACATCACGAAGCCGCTTTTAATTCCTCAATGAGCTGATTGCAACGATTACACAAGTCTACTTCTATCCCAGCATTCCATTGAAAACTTATATTGTGTTCTGCTCCCAGCTGATTAAATTTATTTGCCCACACAACGTTTCCTCTTAGAATAGCTTTGAACAACTTATGAGGCAATCTATCTGCGTTATATGAGAGTAAAGTCTGTGATGTATTGCATATACAGACCTAATGTGTAGAAGTTACTGTCTTCAGTACCAGTTTCCAATGACAATGCATAGTTTGGTATTATGTCCGGTAGTCTCAGCACTCTTTTCAAGAAATACCGCTGGAACATGTTTACCTCTTCCGGCATTGTGTACCCCCAAACCTGTGCCGCTCACGCTTGGATTGACCTGCAAACTGCCAAAAATAGCTTCCATTTTGATGCCAATGTGCCTAGGAAATTACGTCATGTCGAGTTAATGCTATTTTTTGCTTGCTCAATTTGGTTGTTGATGTGTTTGGTGAAAGACATCTTTGGTGTGAGAATTACACCAAGGTAACAGTAGTCTGATGTTATCTTCACTTGTTCTTGCTTGTAAGTCCACATTTCTTGTGCCGAAAGTCGACCTTTCTGAACACTATTATTTCTGACTTCGTCAGGTTTACTTCCATACTCCATTTTAAACAATAACACAGGCCGACAAAATTTAACCAACATTCAGACCCAGAAACCAGACTATATATTTTTATGTTCTAAATTTTCCTACACCTGAAAATCGATTGATATAACATAGACATGATATAGTCGATTACTAATTTTCTTGAATTGAGTCTAATTTTTCTTAAAATTTTGTCTCTCCACCTCTACACTATCTTGCCCTCGGGTACCGAGTAACACAAAGTCCTAACCCCTAGAAACCACCCCTAACATACTGCAAGCAGGCTAACCCACTTAACCCTGGGGACAGCGTTATTTCAGGTGTAGGAAAATTTGATATTTGAGCAAACTCAACACCATTTGAAAGAAGAAAACTTGTGTTTAAAGATGCCAGCCTATTATTTTGGTGAACGAAAACATCTGCAAGGCTACATAACCTCAAATATGGGCAAAAACGTTGTTTTTTGCACTTTTAGGTTAGGATATCTCGAAAACCAGAGGATATCTGAGGCCAGATTTGGATTCAGCGCATCATAAACCTTCAGAAATATATAGTCTGGTTTCTGGGTCTGAGATGCTGTCGGCCTGTGTAATCCTCAAAGTTATATATCATTGATAGGAGTACATTCACATCATCAGCTAGTAGTACTATATCATCCGCGCCATCATCTTATATTTGTCCCATCAATATTAAGACCACCTTCCAAATTGTTGTGGATATCGTTTAGATATAAAATAAACAGCAACGGTGACAGTAGACAACCTTGTTTTACCCCAGAATAAGTATCAAAGACATTAGACATTTCATCACCCGCCATACCGCGTACTTGGTGTCTTTGTAGATATTTTCTATTACTCTTAATATTTTTGTTGAAAGGCCAATCTCATGCAGCTTGTATATTAGAGGGTTTCTGGGCACCTTATCAAAAGCAGCCTTGAAGTCAGCAAAGAAGGCGTAAACTTTTTTGTCTTCTGCTAATTTTATGTGCACAATACTTGACAGGTTGTTATCCACCGTTGAGTATCCCTTTCTAAAGCCTGCTTTGAATTCGTTGATAATGTTACACTGTTCTGCCCATTTGTAGATTCGCTCATTTAGTACACCCATGAACACTTTTGCGATGGTATTCATAAATGCTATTCCTCTATAGTTATTTACCATATTTGGATCTCCTTTTTTAAATATCGGGAACAGAATTGTGTTAAATAATATATTGTCCACTTTTCCTGTTTCGAGTATAACGTTGTAAGCTCTGGTTAACTCCTCTAAGAACTCGCTGGTTGCATTTTTGTCAAATTCATAAGGCATCCTATCAATTCCAGGGGCCTTGTTATTTTTTGACTTTTTTAAAACCTGATGAATATCGGATATTTGTATAGCACTATCGAGGATGAGATTGATATCGTTGGCAATAATGGACTTCACAGAATTCTTGTGTAGGATTTAAGAGGGTTGCAAAGTAATGTTTAAACTGTTCCGCCGATAAATTTGTTCCAGTTTTAAAAGTTTGCCCTTTTATTTCGTTTGCAAGTCTCCACCAATCTTGTGGAGTCTTTTATATGGTTTATCTTCTGTTCCATCCTTTTAAGATATTCAAGTTTGGGCTGCCCACACACATTTCTATAGATTTCAATGGCTCCTAAATAGAAAGACTTGTCACTTTCATTATTTGTTCTTTTAAATTTGTTTAAAGCTTCAAATGATTTTATGCGCACTTTTATGACATTTAAAATTATACCACATCTGTTTAAAAATTACTTTTGTGCCACTCTGTATCTCCACTGAGTTCCTGATAACTTCAACCAGCTGGGTGGGGTAAGGTCTGTGTATTTTCGTCCTTAAGGGTCTGTAGGTTCTCATTTAATTTTTGTTGGTATGTGCTACGCTTCGATTCTATCCAGCGCAGTTTCGGTATTAAATTCTGTGGTTTTGTTTGGCTGTTAATATTTTCAAACTCCATAGTAAGCTTGATTTGCATGTGATCTGATCATATTTGATGACCGACTTCGAAATTTGTGACCAAATGAAGGCACTCCACTGATATTGCACATAGGTCATTTACAGAGCTTGCGTCCTTCCATTCAGTATCAATAATCCATAGTCTGTACAGAACTCAGTGAGTATCTTTCCATTTGAATTTGTTACCATGTCGTTTGAATTCCTGTTTTCGTAAACTGCATTAAAACCTAGTCTATTTAGATCTATTTGTTGTTGTAGTTGTCCAATTCGTAGATTAAAATTGCCCATAATTATTAAATTTCTTTCAGATTTTTCTTTGAAGAAATCTTTGAGCAATGAGAACTCGTCTTGCCAGTTAGATCCTCTTATGTATACTGGAATCAAAGTTATTTCTTCATCGTTACCGTATAATCTAATATAACCAATTCCATTTATAGAACGGTACCTTATTCCTTGTTCCCCTATTGCTTAAATCCTTTTTAATTCCAATGACTATTCCACCGCTAGCTCTTCCGTATTGGCTATTTCTTGTTGCTGGTTTCCAATATGTATCAAATCCATTAAAATATTTAGTTGCCTGTACTACTTTATCATCAGTGATATGTGTTTCAATTAAGGGAATAAATCATTTTGCTGCAAATATTGGAAAAAGACTGGATATAAAAATTTACTTTGCAGGCCATGAACGTTGTAGGAGAGAAGACTAATTTTTGCATTTTGGCAGGGCGTTTTTATTAGTTTTTTTGTAGCTTGTCGAACCAGTACTTAAAATCTATGGAAATTAATTTATCGTCGTTTCCATACAGCTCCCTGAGAGCAATTCCATCTTCCTGCTGGTCTTGCATCAACTTTTTTTCGCGGTTCCACCTAAACCCGTGATGCCATTTTAGCCTTTTTTCCGGACAGATATTTCCTTCGATCTAAAGGGCAACAATAAAGCTACTGCAAATTTTGTAAGTACCGCAGATGAAGAGGACTATGACCTGATAGATGAGGCAATAAAACTCATCTAATTTATAAAAATAAATTTATAATAGAAAAATTACAAAATAAACTGTCCTGTTTTTGTGATAGGTAGATGGCATCACTGACCTAAACCATTTATTCCCGATTTTTAAGTTGTCATCCCTCACCATAATAAGAACACTAATTTAAAAGGGGATTTGTATGGGAGGTACCCGGAACCCGCCGTGTGCGAGTGCGACTCACACTTGGCTGATTTTTTTTTTATTATTATTAAATTCAAAACCTTTTTTTTTTCAGAATATTATATGAACAGTTTGCAAACTTCAGTTAAGTTTTCGAGTAATTTTCTATATATAACTAATATTTTTTCTGTATGAAATTTTATCAACAATCTTATTGTCGTGTCTTTTACCGTTTAAAAGCTTTAAGTTTATTCGACTATATCGTTGCAACTTCCGTATAGTATGTTTCTAAGCTGCTTATATTAATTGCGATAACTGTCATTTGTTCTAATTCCGATTTGCATATAAATAAATGATTAGGATCTTAGGCAAACAGCAGGATAAAAGATTTATGAACCATAAGAAAAGAGGAATGATTGTAAACAATTTACAAATATAAATTATTGAATTTTCAATTCACATGCAGAAACACACATGTGTATGTGTATTGACCAATACAAACAACTCTATGCAACCCAATTTTCACGCTTGATAATTTATAATGAATTTAATTTTTCACGAATATGTTTAAATCAAAAGCACCAGTACAAAAGTACGGAAAACGTTTTATTTTGGTCTCACCAAAGCTGTAGTACACTACGCATAGATATACATATGTATATACTTCATACTTAAATGAAACATTGTTTTATTTTGACTAGTGTAATTCAAAAATGCCATTTAAGTATTTACTTGATCAGCAATGTTTGAGACGTTTCCGGAACGCTATAGCTTTATGTAAATCCAATTATCATCATCATCAATAAGGGCATCTGTTTCAAACCAAACCGATCAATAACAAAAACACTTTTGCTTAAAAATTGACCTTTCGATATATGTATGTATTGTAGTTCAAAGAATTTCCTTCATGGTGCTGGTCTCAGATATTTCTATCTATGCATTTCAAACCTAATTGCAAAGTGATAATGCCTATCCGACTATGTGTCTTTGACATAACAAATTAATAATACCTGTATTGAAATAAAATTATGTACAACTTAATGGAAAACATATCCACCGTAATACGTCGATATAATACTCCAAATTATGGTATACATTCATTATTCCCTAGTGGCGAAACGGGGTATTCTGACCCGTGCCACCGGTCTAGGAAGCCTCCAATTGTATAGAAATAGTACTGCAGCCGCAATTAGTATGCGAAAACGTTAAGAAAAGTAAGACATGTGGAAAATTTCATTTCAAAAACTAAGTTTGAATATGCACTGCTAACGTCAATGAATACCCACTTGATTCATGTGGCACTACATATTTCATAGAACCTTTAATGTATGATTCTAAATATAATACATTTCTAGTCTGAAGTATAAGTAGATATGTCGAACCCTAACTACAAAAGGTCATTGTTCTCTTCTCACGTGGAGAGTATATAAGTTATTAACATGAAATTTTTACGCAATATAAAAATTGATGTAACGAATAATTCTGCATCATTAGCTCAAAAATCGTGTTTTTTGAGTTAGTGACCTTTTATAATTAGGGTTCGATATATATGACGGATTTTCAAGCTAAAGACTGCAAATTTATTAAAGATTAATTAAAGAACTTAACAAAAAGTATCAAATTCAATTCAATTGGACAATGTGATTTAAAACTCCTATCATTCAAATTTTATATGTTGCATACACAATATATTATTGTATATCTGATCTGAAATATAATCTTCAGTGGAATCGAATTTAATGTCATCTTATTTATTTATTTTTTTTTTTTTTTGTACCAAATACTTCTATTGCAATGAAACGTTTAATTGTTTATAACTAATTTTTTCTTTTTTAGATTTTCATAAAGTTTCCACAACATCTGTTTGATTGGTGAGTATTCCAAACTATATTATGCCGTCACATGATATTTTAAACTAGTTTAAAAATAAATATTTATATTTATAAGTATATATATTCTTGATCAGCTCGATGAGACGAGTTGATTTAGACATGTCCGTCTGTCTGAATGCAAACTAGTGCCTCAGTTTTTGAGCTAGAGAGCTGAGAGGTTTGTTTTTACCATACGCCGCACATTTGTCGGAATGAGCCGAATCGGACATCTAGGTGGGGTATCTTATCTGCCATAAAAACCCAAATTCAAATTAATGTTCCTACGAATAAAACTTTTTTGTTTTTTGACTTATTAAATTGAAATTTTGGACACAACAAGTTTCTGACCCAATTTCACCAACCATGTAAATTTCATGATCCTAGGGTGACCAGAAGGGGTACCTCCCATACAAACCCAAATTCAAATTAATATTCTTATTAATAAAACTCTTTTGTTTTTTGACTTATCAAACTAAATTTTGGAAATTACATCTTTGGCATAGCCAATGATAACCTTCTTTCTGGTTTAATTTAGTTTCGATAAGAAATTTTGATTTGTTCATGTAAAGCATAATTGTGCTTTGACAAATTCCTCAATTTCGAAAAAAAAAAACAATACCTGGTTAAAACTCCTCATTAACAATATGTATCGTCACATAGAGATATGTGTACCCCGACCAATGAACAAGATTTTTCTTTTAATGAAGTTAAGCATTAATTCCTATTTACAATAATAGCCCTTAATAATGAAACGTAGTTAAAACGTAATTTGTATATACAAAATTTTATTCTTTAAGTTTAAAAAGCGACACAAGAATACAAGAAGACATTCTAATTTTGGCCTCAACAAAGATAAGAATCATTTTACATAATTAATTTTTCTTATTTATTACATGTAAATTACGTAAGAAGTTCTGGTTGAAATAATGATAACACTGACTTCGCTTAGTTTTGTTTAATAACATTTTTGCTTTTTAACTGTATGTGATATAGGCAAAAGAACATAGCTAAAAGAAATTTCCTCATTTATATCGATGCCGATGTCAAAAACACTAACACTCACCAAAACTTACATAAATAATGCATAAATAAATTTTTAAATGTAGATACCTTTTTGGTTGTGTTGTCTTCATTTTATGGTGGATTCCTAAAATTAAAATCATTTTTTTTTTTTCATTGACATCTTTAAAAGACGACCTTATATAAAATTTAATTACAAAATCATCATTACATCAATAATTCTTTATTGTAGCGACTTAAAGAAAACTTTAGGAATGCAATGTGACAAAATCTCTTCAGTAAGCTTAAGACCTTAGTTGCTATAGCTTTAGATTGAAGTTACACACAATTTTTAATTGCTCGTTAAAAGCAAAAAAATTTTAGAAATCGCTTTATTTTTTTTTGTCAAAACTGAAAGTATAGTAGATGCGTACAGAAGTTGTGGGAGTTATTTCAGAGTCGGACCAGAACTTTTATGACGTAAGTCTAAATGCTCTTCATTTAGAAGTAAACAAGATGGAATATGGTCGAATAAATCTATAATAATCATGTTGGAAAATCGAAATGAGAAAAGTGTACAAAAGCAAAAACGAAAGTAAAAGTGTCAAATATAAACTATTGGCCCAACTACAGCTTAGAACCTTTTTTGTTCCTCCAAGTTATAATCCTTATAATAGCCTTGTCACACCAAGAATAAATCTGCTTTTTCTTTAAGCAGCTTCGAAATTCTATAACAACAACAAGCAAAATTTCATATTTCAGGGTTGCTTTAGTTCAGTTTTTGTTCAGCTTCCAAAGAAATATCTAATTTGAAGCTAACCAGGGTTGGGAAAATTCTGCTAAGGTGGCCAAGTTTTTGGTAGTGTTTCCAAGTTTTTTGTCTTTTTCCATCTGTGCATCATTAAATAGCTATTGACGGCAAATATCATTTTTATGTGATATGCAAATTGTTAATTTTATTTTATAATTTTATGCATTTATTGCAAAATGTTCCAAGTCATGTATTTCTCACAAATTTTATAATCTTAACAAAAAGCAGCTGTTTATTTAAAGCGAAAGTGGTGTGCAGCTTCAAAATTTTTCGCTTTTGTTTGGTGAGAATTGCCTTTAAATGTGTTTTAGTAAACAAATGTTTTCTTTTTGGTGTAACACCCACCGGTATATTCGTCCTAATGTTTGATCTTATGCCATTGAACTTTGTGCTGAATGGAAACGTACTTCAAATTTTTAGTCAGGTTGCAAATAATTACAAGGTTTGCATTTGTGGATCAAATGTTGTATATATAAAGCTTTAGAGACATATTTTAAAATCAATCAAGCTATCTTTGTCAAACAAATCAATACAAGAAAAAAAAGAAAAACTCAGTATTCGGCCATAAAAAATAGTGAAAAACTGCTAAAGTGTGATTGATCTTTTCAAATAAAAGTTTAAATATGATTTCAGGAGCCAAGTGTACATAATCAGATTAAAAAAGAGAGCAAACACACAATGTATCTAGAAATTAATTTGTAAATAGTATTACAAATAGAGAACACGTTAATCACAAAACATCCATACGCCGAGTGTCATGTGAAAGATTTTATGTAGTATAAGTTGTTATTACTAATTACTGTTATACCCTACATTGTATTTTCCATGGTGTACCAAGTATATTGAAATAATTAAAAATTCATTGTTGTTTATATATAAACATACACATATATATGCAATACATATTATGTATTTATGTAAATATATGGAAAATTCCTGACGATCTATAATAAAAAATAATATTTAGTTTTTCTCTCTAACTTTCACTTTATGAAAACTTCACTGTACGTAGTTGTTGCAAATGTTTTTTATTTTAGTATTTGTTTTACTACTTGTGGATTTGTTTTTTACTTATCCCATGTAAATATTTACATACATACCTATGTATTATATTATAGATATAAGTAACACAAACAAATATATACAAATGCATATATAAATGCGCTTGTGCGTCATTGCTGATAAAAACTTAAGGAGAAAGAGCGAAAGAAAACAATCTCAATATAATTTCACTCTCTTGCTAATGTGGTGCTCAATGCTAAGTCACAATTCTCTCTCTCTTTTACGTACACTTCATTTACACTTGATGTGTTTCAGTTTATTAACATAGATTGACTTTATGAAATACCAAAGTCAGAATGAGTGTTATTGATATCGTGAGTGGTTTTATGGATTATATTTTCCTTGTTTTTGAATTTAGAATTTAGAATTACAAAACTTTTTACTGCATTGTTATCTTGATTTAATCAAATACATCCCTTAAGTCTCCAAAGTATATTGTATTGTTTTAGCTTTCAAAGTACTAATCCGATTTTAAAAGCTCTTTTAACTAAACTAAATATCCGGGCCAAGTGCACAAAAAAAAAAAAATACAAAACACTCAAACTGTGCTCACATCTGATTCTCAAACTGTGTTCTTTTTTGATACTCAAACTGTACTAGACAGAATATAGTGATACTAAGAATGGAAACATATCTGATATCTGGCATTTGTCGCCGCTCGGTTGGATGCATCCCGTCCGTGGCCGGGTCGAGTACGTTAGTTTAATAATAATTTTGATACCTTCAGTCAAGAATGCCAAAGCAGGCTATACAATAGTCGGCACTATCAAGTTTTATTTCTCATGTTTACATTATAATTTTTTTTTTTACTGTCATTTCACCCAACCGCTCAACCAAAATATGCTCACATAACGAGCCAATGCTTAACATATTCAGTTGTAGCACGGCGTTGATCCCAAACGCTCGGGGTTTTGAATGAGTGAACATCGTTCGTTCGCGGTGTGCGTCTTATATGAAAAACAAAAAAATATATATGTATATCTAAAGATAGCGAGCGTATCGCAATACATAAAAGAATAATTTACACTACATTATGGTTATTTTCTCGCAGTAATATTAGAATGTGCTTGATAACATTTTCTTTTTTCTTATGATTCATAGATGATGGATCGGACAATGTATGATTGATTATTCTAATTTTTTACACCCGACTTTGTTGTTTTCTTGCTTCCGCCAAAGACTATGAAATAAATGGCCTGGACTAATCACTCACGAAATCGTTTTACTCTCTATTTTCTTTCGCTTGCAACAATAATTTCAAACAAATTGTTGGCATTTCATAGTCTTTGCTTTCACTTTGTATACATTTCTTCTTAATTTTTCCCTTTTTCTGTACGTTTAATTTAATTTCTTTCTTCATGTATAAGTATGTACTAGAGCATTGCACGAGTCAGCACTAAGTAGTGTTCACAGTCCACACCAATATTGCTCTTATCATGACACGGAGCATTTGCGTTTTTCAAACGTATCATACCGCAACATGAGAGTTTTTTTTTTCAGTCATTGACTTTTTTTCTCCGCAGTGTGAGTCGTGCACTACGGTATGAGTCGGTACAACACTAACATGAAAATGCGTTGTCGTCTACTGTCTTCAGCTATGATACTGCGTGATACTTAACTCGTTTATAAGACAGCTTAGTTCGGTTGCATGAAATTCGTACGTTCGAACGAATATCGAATTTTGTGGAAGTGTATTTATTAGGCAGTCGGCATCGGTTTGACTGAATCGAATTTGGTTTGTGTACATATTGTAAATGTAATTTAATAACATTTTACAATGATTCCAATAAAGTCAAAATAAATCAAAATAATTATACCACATGGCAAATCATATGAAACAACATTCTGAAATTCAAACCGAACTAAAAGTGTTATGTGTCTATATGACATTTTAGTTCGAATTAAAAACTAAGTTTGAATCCCTTATGCGAGTTTCGTCAAATCATGTGTTAAATTCGGTTTGAAAAAGTGTTTATAAATACGGTATTCGTTATTTCGAATTTCGTGCAACCGAACTAAGCTGTCGTATATACGAGATGACTGTCATGAAAGTATACTGTCGTCTAGAGCCTTCTGCTATGAATCGGTATGACGGTTTGTTCGCAACTGTGATTGATTTGATTTCGATGTGCGTGTTGCTTGTCGTCGATGTTTCAGTAATGTGTATGTATGTATCGGTTTTTTCTATTTGATTTCGATGTGCGTGTGGTTTATCGTAAGCTGTCTTCAGTAATTGTTTTCAGCGCGTGATTTTAATGAGAGGAAATGGGACAGCATGCGTGGGATAGGAATCGTGCGTACAGTATCAACACTGCGCACATTGTGAGCAATGTGAATCTATTCATTTTTGCATCACTCCGGGTCATGTTGGGTTTTTCACTTGACTCAAATCGTGCGAATCGTGCGTTGTGGTATGACCTCGTTCAACACTAACATGAAAAGGCACAGCCGTCTGGTAGTCTTCGGCTATGACCCGGTATGATACTGTTATAAAAGTATAATTTTGGCTAGTTCATTGATACACAACACACAAGTTTATATCATAGTGTTCTAAAGAGGCAGTGCGACTTTTGATAGTGTGCGTGCAACACATGTTTCGTTTGATACTGAATTCAGACCAAGGTTGATGCAAATCAATGTTGATTTGCCTACTGATACGTATTAGATTCGATAACAACCACAAGGAAAATTACGTCAATCAAGGATTGTTGTTGTAGAATGTGATGGAGATCAATAGTCACATAAATTCTTGATGTGCCTTGATTTGAAAATTAATAATGGTCACTCTCGCTAGTGTTGGGCAATTTCTGCCAGTGTGGTAGTGTTTCCAAGTTTTTTTTTTCTTTTTCCGTCTGTGGCATCCTTTAACAGCTGATGATGTCACATAACATTTTTAAGTAAACCATAAATTGTTAATTTTTTTAAAAGATTTTCATAAAATAAGTATCAGGAATAAAAAAGGGAGCTGCAAGAACTATTTGCATATGTTGCAAAATGTTCTAAATCATGTATATTTCACAAATTTTTAGTTTTAATTTAGCCAACGTGCTCGCAAAGTTCCACGTGTGTGTATGATCAAAATAAAAAACAGCTGCTCATAATGAAAAATATCCGGTCTGAACGAAAAAAAAAAACATCAACGTGATGTAGTTTGGTGTGAAATCAGTATAAGCGAGAGAAGATTCATTTTTTTTTTAGATTGGACTTGTGTAATGCTCTAGTGTTTACATACATATTTAAATATGTATGTAGATATGAATGTGTCGTTGCAGGTAGTAACTTACAGCTGCTTGAATATCTGTGTTTATAATATCCGATTTTCAAATGTTTTCAAAACAAAAACCAAAAAATTTTATAATAAACTGCAGATGCACCTAATCTTAAATGTATGACTTGTCCGGTCCAATTTCGGAATAGATTATGTCAATACTGATGATATAACTCTCCAAAACAGTTGTTTTCTACAAATGCAAACGTCTTCTACATAAAAACTTTCTTTTCTTTCAAAGTTTTATATGGCTACTAACACACATATATTGAATATGTATATAGATACGATTAGTCCTTTAAATCTTTATTTGCAATATGTACCAAAATAATAAGAGTTAAGATTTAAATCTTAGAAACAAGTTTTTCTCTTAGTCCTCCTGTGATCTGCGCTTAGTCTTAGTCCTGCGCTTTATCCTGCGAGTGTGCAGCAATTGCCAATAAACGACGATTGGTTTTCGTGTGACTCAAGCCGGATGATGCAGTTCACGATTTCCTCAGTCACCGTTGACACCTGCATGTCTCTGTGAATGACGGACTTGTGGACATACCCTTCAGAGTTGAAAAGCCTCCTTAAGAGCTTGGATTGAAAAATTTCTATGATTTGATTTTGAATTTGTGCCTCAGAGTGCAATACCATAAGTCCATATTGGCTTAAGAATGGTTTTATAGAGGTTTTATATGGAGCTTTTTTTAGCTTAATTTTGAACTCAAGTTAGTGGTTTAGCAGTTTCCTTTCATTTCTCATGTTTCCAGGTCAACCACCTATTAAGTGTCAATCTAAGGTACTTGACTGAGGTGTAGATGGGTACGTTGGTGGCCAGGATGTGGGTCTTAGTGAGGGTGACATGTGTATTGCCAATGTTTCACCTTTTAAGCCATGGCTCCATTATGCTTAACTGGTTTGCAAAATTTATAAGGCAGCTGGTTTAGAATGAGACGACAGGAGGTAGTGCTGTGTTTTCAGCGTATGTAGCTATCATGCTGTTATCACTTAGAGTCGGGAGGTCAAAAATGGAAAGCATATAGAGAATTGGCCCTAACACACTGCCTTGTGTCACTCCAGTTTTGATTTGATTTATGTCCTTTGTCATACTTTGTCAAACGCCTGAGGCACATCGATAAAGATAGCTGATAAATAATTTTTCATTCGAAAGCTTCGAGTATGTGTTGGAACATTCTGTGGCGTTGCTCAGATGTTCCATGAAACCTCCTGAATTTCTATTTCGTCCATCGTCCAGCAGTGGGAGCAATTTCATCAAAAATATTCTTTCGAATATCTTCGAGAGAATGCCGAGCAGGGTAATTGGACAGTAGAAGCATGGTTTCTGGCTACCCTGGTTTGGGAATTATGATGATCTTATCGCACTTCCATTGACAACGGAAAAGACAGCCTTAAAATGCCATTATATGTATATATCTATATCTTCTAATATATAAAAATATCGTGTCACGGTGTTAGTGTATGAACTCTTCCGAAACGGCTCTACCGATTTTTATGAATTTTTTGAAGTGAAACTTCTTTAGCGAGGTGTAAGTCCAAAAAAAAACGTTATGGTAATCAAATGTGATGATGCGGGGGAGAGACGTTGATGGGGGATTCACATTGCATATTGAGTTGTTCGTCTGCAGCGTAGATAACGAATGTTTTTGCATGAGTAAGAGAGAGATAAAAAATGCTTTACTGGTGTGTGTTTTTACGAAGAGCATACGAACAAGTAATCGAAAAACCGACCACCAGACGAAGATGCTTTTCTCTCTCTCTCTCTCTCTCTTCGTGTGTGTCGTCGTTGTTGTTGTTGAGAGTGAACATACAACAGAGCTCTCTTTCTGAATGCGTGAGAATAGGTCGTAAGGTATTTTTCACCCTCCTTCCCCCACCCACCATTTTTGAATCGTGATTTTTGTATTTTCGTATGAACAATATCCAAATAATTAGAGACAAATTTTAAAATCAATCAAGTCGCCTTAGTCAAATATAAAACTTAATTGATTCGTTTGATTTTTCAAATTATTTCAATTGCTGCGCAATGTACTACAATTAAACAGAAAACAGCATCAGGCACTAACATCACGTCGGGAGCGTAGCAAAGCACGCCGGGTATACTAGTATATTATAATAACAAGTTTTTGTTGGGCGTGACTCGGATGCCTAGAGCATCTATTTTGTCATACCCAGGAGATTTGCTTGGTTTGAGAAGCAACAATTTGATTTAAACTTCTGGCATGGGGAGACAATGAACGTGATCGTTTCTTGTTCATCAGCGAGGAAGCAGAAATTAAATGGGGTGAAAATTGCTTAGTCTTAGCATTGTCTGCTCGATTGTGCAAGGTTTGTGCCTCAGACCTTCTGCGAGGTGCCATTCTTTTCGTCTTCTCTTTTCTCATACTATGTCAGGAATCTCAAGGGACCAGAGGTATATAGGACATCAATATTGTTAGTTTTTAGAAAACTATTATTGCATAGCCATTCGCATTTCACATAGCCATCCTAAGATTTACTTGCATAAGTTTGCCAACATGTTGTGGTAAGCATCTGTGTGAACTACGCAGTAAGCTGGACCTGCAATTGATGTGTCATCTCATTACCATGTTTTAGGATCTTCTCTTCGCGGTAGCCAGAATTGCCAATCTTTGCATTACTGGGTATCTTTAAACTTTCGTAGGAAATATGTGGTTGGGCAGTGGCATTGCCCATGTTACGCCAGCAGACGAGATACAGCTACTTGGTTGCAAGGCTGAGTTGGCTTGCTGTTGTCCTGATGGTGCCGACGGGTAAGATACTGGCTTCCTCCTGGCCGCATCGATCCTTTGTACTGTTACTTTTCATCCTTTGTAGGAAGCCGTGTTGTTCTCAGTCAAATCTGTTGATTTGTGACGTTCTCCACCTTTCAAAAAATGGTAGGGCTTGTTGCAGAAATGAGAATAATTAATCCCGCCGATGGTTGCTGGCTTTCATTTTTTCAATATCTGACACCACTGGAACGAAAATTGATAGTGGTTTTGACTTATTCTCCTCTTGCATATGCGGTGTTCACTTCATTACCCTGACGTTCCTGAGTTTTAATTTCACTCAGAACTGGCAATAAATAAGAAGATGACGATGCTCCTCTGTTCCGTTTGGAAAACGGTGCATGCTAATTAACTACACCTTTGTCACTCATAATGACAAAAACGATAGAGGGGAAGAGAGAATAGCGAAAAGCACTTGTTGTGAACAAGTGTTCCCGCGAAATAACAGAGAAATGTTAGTCCCAATACATTTTGTTTCAGAATGCACGCGTCGAAAATATCCTGCAATCTAGATAGAATAATCGAGTAAATCATGCGCGCTTGTAACAGCATTCGATTACAGTGAGATTAAGACTGGAACAATGATTATTGTATTTTGATTTAGTATTTATGTATGTGTACTCTTTGTCAGGCATTAGTCGGTTGATTAAATTTTTGGATATGATGTTCAATTCATTTTAAACCGTTTTGTGTTTTGGATGTTAGTGATTCTTCGTCATAATTCCCATTTCTTTTCTGTGACATAAGAATTACATTACTTCGAGAGATACACTGAAATAGGCATTAGAGTAAAGCTTTGGCGGTTTTTTTTTACTAGCTATTAATCGTAAACCTTTTTAATATTACCAAAATTGAATTGTGAGATGAAAAATGCGACAAACAATAAAGTTATTGCTCTCTCTCGTATATGGAACAGAACAATTCGTCGCAGTATTGTGATCAGGTTTTATCAGTTTGTTATGGTGAATGTTGTAAAATAAATATGAAAGTGACGTGAGAGTCAATTAGGCTCAGACGAATGAAAACGTAAATAGGCGCGTTTGCCTATGTGCAACTTGGGTAAAACTTTAAATTCTTTCTTTTCACCTTTTTCACTTTGTAATAATTTTATTATTTCTATAATGTTACTTTACACATTACACATTTTAACTGAAATATAACATACTCTTTAATTTAAGTTTACGAATAATCGTCCGATACGAGTAAGTATCGATACTTCTCAGTCGACGCCGAGTAAAAGAATCGATATTATAGTGGTATCGTTCTATCCATAAGTATTCCAGTGATGCACGAACCAATTTTTTTTTTTTTATCCGGATCTTTTGAATCCGAATCCCAAATGATAGAAATACTTAACGACGATTTCGAATCCTAACAACAAAAAAAATTAGCATGACGTGAATATATACTTACCTCCAAATTAATTGGAAAACTTGAATATATCTTCTCTTTAATAAAAAGTTAATCTCATCAATATTATGGTAATATGCTTTACATTATTTCTTTTAACCTTATGACAAATAAATATTAAAATTAAATAAATATTCAAATATGCATTTGTTAAAAAATTACAACTTAATTACGTTTCAATTGTAAGCGACTAATATTTTTATAACCACTGTTTGTAGTCTTTGCTTCATGAATTTCATAGCAAGATAATAATATATATAAGATAATAACGAGCCCTAACCGTGAAAAACTAGTAAGTGCCAAAATGCAAACTTTTCAGGAGAGCGTTTTTTCTATCGCTTTTTACTATGTATAGCAATTCAAACAATAAAATTAACTTTGTAATATCTCCGTAATTGTAGTGATTATCGCTATAATATTTCACCAGGTGATGAGTTAGTGGCTTGCTTACATGTTTTTCGCGGTTAGGGATCGTATGATCTCTCCCCGCTGAGTATTCACGAAAGAACTATTTTAGTCTGTGGCGCAGAGTGAGTGTAAATGAAAAGTAAAATATTGACATTCCCTTGCATGCTTACCATCTCATTTTGTTCTTTTTTAACGCGAAAACGTTTTTAAAATATGGACCTATGTCAGAATCTGACGATCTTTCAGAAATGTAACAAAAACATGTCGCCAATATCTTTAATATATCTCGTGACTCAAAAGCCGTAGCGCCAAGTAATTATTTTATATTATATTAATTAGGTACGTATTCCGAAAATAGAGGAAGCGATGAAGCCTGTAAGAGGTATTTTGTTATGGTACGCTTATGTCATCTGGGGGAGATGGGCGTTTAAAAAGCAAAAAAATATATGAAAATTCTTTTTCTTTTTAAGCATATCGCTTGAAAACGGCTTGCCTTATTTGGCTAATATTTTGGGCGTGTTCGTTATAGGTCAATAAGAAGAATATGAAAGAAACTTTTTTGAAAATCCATCGGAAAAGTGGGAAATTATGACTATTTGTATTAAAATCTGAATAAATACAAAAGTAAAGTTTATCTCCTGTGTTTGCTGCTAGAAGAAGTAATACCTTAATAGGCTAGTGTGATATGCTCTGGCTGGTTATACAAAACAGCAGTCCGGAGCTGTAATTTTTTTTTTAATAAATCTCTAAATGTATTTATCTTTTATCTATCTATCTTCTTATATATACAAGTTGCTTGAAAAGTAGTGAAAGCAAAAATGAAGGAATGATAATTTTTGAATGAATTAATGTTTTTTATTCAATATAGTCTCACTCAACTTCAATACACTTATTCCAATGATCCTCCAATAATTTTATACCATCTCTGTATTGATTTTCCGGAAACTCTGCAAAACACCAGTCCACAGCTGCAATAGCATCTTCATTCGTCGAAAAAATTGTGTCAAGTTTCTGAATAGGTAGAAGTCGCTGGGAGCGTATTCTGGTGAATACGGTGGGTGTTCAATCAATTCGATCTTTAATTCATTGAATTTAGCCATCGTCAAAACACTTGTGTGAACACGTGCATTGTCTTCATGAAAAATGATTTTTTTCTTGTTCAAACCGGGTCTTTTTCACCAATTTTTTCATTCAGCTGATCCAAAAGGTTGCAATAATATTCAGTGTTAATTGTTTTACCTTTTTCAAGATAATCAATCAACAAAATGCCTTTTGCATCCTAAAAAAACTGGTGCCATAACCTTTTTTGCCGATCGTTCTGACTTCACCTGTTTTGGAGCTGAACAACCAGCTTCAGTCCAATGTAAACGTTCTTGTTTCAGTTTAGGATCATGATGGTATATCCAAGTCTCATCCATAGTTATGAAACGGCGCAAAAAATCTGAACGCTTCAAATTACGCTGAGAAATTTGTTTTCGATTCAGTTTTTGTTGAATTGTGGTTGTTGTGGAATGCGGCACTTACTTTCCAAACAGCTTTTTCATATGCAATTCATCATGTAAAATGTAGAGAACCCGTTCATCTGAGATGCCTATGGATCAGCAATTTCCCATTTAGTCGAATTTGGATCATTAGACACAATATCATAAACTTGCTCAACAATTTCTGGAGTTGTTGCGCTTTTTGGACGTCCACTACGTGGATCATCTGCAACGCTTGTACGACCACGTTTAAACTCCAAAACCCATCGATGCACAGTTGAAAATGATGGAGCAGATTCGTTTAAAACTTTTACCAATTTTTTGTGTATTTCCGTTGCTGATAAACCTTCCAAAACAAAGAATTTTATCACCGCACGATATTCGGTGTTTTCCATTGCAAACAAATAGGCTGACCCGTCAATTTCAAATGGCTTGTAAACAAAGAATAAAGTGACCATTCAAAATAATTTTTTTAAAGTGTTCAAATGAAAGATAAAATGTTAATATACAATATTAATTTTTATTCTCCTATTGGTTAATATGTGTCGCTTTCAATACTTTTCAACCAACCTGTATATATATGTATACTAGCGTAGCCCTGCGCGCTTTGCTGCGGCCCGGTCGTGATGATCAATAGCCTCAAACACGAAACACAAACAAAGCAAAGCACAAACAACGAAACACACTGGTTCCTTCTTGTCCCACTCTCAATGAACATCAAATACAGAAACGAAGAGCGCAAAAAGTGCGTACAAAAACTAGAAGTATAAGAACAACCAAAGCATTAAAAACGAAAAAACGTAGAAAATTTTTTGTTTGGTCTTGCAGTGGTTTTCAAAAAACTTAATACTTAAAAATAGTACATTAAAAGTTAAAAACTGAAAAAAATAAGCATGCAACTCTTTTCATAGGGATCCATTTGTCATTTGAAAAAAAAATTATTTAAATCGGCTTAGTATAGTGGGCGCTATATAAAAAATTTTAAAAATTTTGTAAAAAGGTGCCTTTATCTCGACAACAGCGCCATATACCGGGTCCAACTGATGCATAAACCATCTTGGTGACTCCATAAGTAAAACAAAAAAGGTTTATCGAAATTGGTCTAGCCGTTTAGAAGCAAAACAGTCACAAAATTTTGTACACTCGAATTATATATATAAGATATATTCTGAGCGCATCACTTGTGTGCGGCTGAACTGATTTTAATGAAATTTTCTGGGAAACTCTAGAGAGTGTTTCTGTACAGTTTGGTGCGAATATAACTTGCTGTTGTCGTGGAATTGGTGGATAAAAATTAATAATTGATTCGTCTGATTTTTGAAAAGTATTTCCATTGCATATACTACGATTAAAAAGAGAACAGCATCACGCAGTAACATTACGCCGGGAGCGTAGCAAAGCACGCCAGGTACGCTGGTATTCAATAAATGCTTAATAACGACACACAGCACGACGAACGATCGCACGATTAAATACGAAGCTAATAATAGAAGAACAGAACAAAATTCAAAACGTGCATACTCTGTATCTGTCTGTCAGCTCTGTTAACACCAGTATTCGTATTCTCTTGAATCAATGATGTATATACAAAAACTAGGAAATTATATTGACTACACAAATGGCTTACAGAGGGCAATCTATTCTTTTTAACAAGAAATTATGTGGAATATCGTGATATTTAACCAAAAATTTTTTCGCGCAAAAACAATTTTGAGTAGCTATACTACGAGGGTGAGTCAATAAGACCTTAGAAAAAAGCATTAAAATAATTTTTTTTTATTTTTCAACATAATCTCCTTGGAGCTCTATATACTTAGTTAGACGTTTCTCTAATTTTTTTAAGCCGTCAGAAAAATAAGATTTTGGAAGGTCCTCAAAATAAGCATTTGTTCGATCGATGACTTCTTCATTTGAAAAAAAAAACGTTGTCCACTGAGCCATTTCTTCTGGTTTGGGAATAGGAAAGTCACTGGGAGCTAAATCTGGCGAAGGCAACACAAAGGACCATTATTGGTCTATGTGAGATCTCTTGATCAGCCAAGCAAACCTAACCTGAACCTAAATCTGGCGAATACGGTGGTCGACCAATTCGAACTTTAATTTAATTTAATTCTTCAATTTTAGCCATTGATCGTAAACATGTGTAACCGCGGGCATTGTCCTGATGAAAGAGGATTTTTTTTCTGTTTAAATGAGGCGGTTTTTTTTTTCAATTTTTTCTCTTAGCTGGTCCAATAAAGATGCATAATACTCCCCTGATATTGTTTTTCCTTTTTCCAAATAGTCAACGAAAATAATTCCACGTGCATCCCAAAAAACAGTAGCCATAACCTTACCAGCTGATTTTACGGTTTTCGCCTTCTTTGGACATGGTTCGCCTTTCAAAATCCACTGTTTTGATTGTTCTTTCGTTTCGGGAGTGTAGTGGTGAATCCATGTTTCATCTACAGTCACAAACCGGCGAAAAAACTCATTCGGATTAAGTTGCATGAGCGACAATAGAGCTTTAGAAGCAACCACGCTATTGCGTTTATTGTCGACTGTGAGCAAACGCGGCACCCATCTTGCCGAAATCTTTTTCATACACAATTTTTCATGTAAAATAGAAATGACGCTACCTTTTGATATTCCTGTAACCTCAACTATCTCACTCAACTTTAATCTTCGATCACTTAACACCTTATCATGGATTTTATTGATCATTTCTGGCGTAGTCACCTCTATAGGGCGTCCTGAGCGTGGTTCATCCTTTGTTGATGTACGACCACGTTTAAATTCATTTAACTAGTTATAAATAGTTGCAAGTGAAGGAGCAGATGTGCCGTGAACTAAATCCAACTCATTTTTTATTTCCTTTTATATGAAAATGTTTAATAACAGATCTAAACTCAATTTTCTCCATTTTTGTAAACAAACAAATTTTTTTTTCTTCAATGCACGAGAAACACACAACAACTCAACCAATCTGGCTGAAACTTCACAGCATACCTAGACGGTAGCTAGGCTGATAACAGACCGTTTACAGTAATAGTCGCGTTATCTGATGGATTTTCTAAGGACTTATTGGCCCATCCTCGTACCTGCACGGATTTTTATTGTTTTGTTATGATTTTTCTGATATAACTGTGCGCGTGGTTGCCTGAAGCGACAGTTTCTTGTATTTATTACTAAATAATATAAACTAAAATAAAACTAATGTATGTATGTATTATTATTATTAAAACTCGGTTCGTCACTGGGATTCGAATACGTACTCGGGTTCTTACTTTGGATTCGATTACCACAAATAATTTTAATATCCGAATCTAAGGATTCGTGCATCACTAATAGTAGTAGTAGTACTGGTAGTAGTATACTTCTTTTCATTCATCTTTTCGTATATATGTACATAGGTACAGATAAACTTAACTTATTTTATACATTTTGGAAAAAAGAAAAAAAAAACGAGGGGTGATTTTACAGCATGGCTGTTAGCCGTTAGCTGAATTCTGATACATATTAGGAAGTTTCTATATTTTAATATTGTAGATATATAGCTTGCTAGAGTCTTCCAACTGATTTCATGGTCACCGTTTAATATTTTTATCAGCTCATTTTGATCAATTGAATGTTTCTTAAAATATGACACCCTAAATTCATTTAACACAATGCATCTTGCTCAGTGATGCCATCAACCAATCACAAAAACAGGACAGACCGACCTCAAAAAAGCGGGAAAAAAGGGACAAAAAATATTTAAAAAAGGACAGAAAACAGGACAAAATTTTTTGCCTTATTATTTTTATTTTTATTAATTTTGAAGTTATAAATTTTTTTTTTATATTAAATGAGCTTTATTGCCTCATCTATGAGGTCATAATCCTCTTATGAGGTTCCAGATAAATATCTCAACATGATTGGCACTAGTGCAGGACTGTAGGATGTAACCTACCTCTTATATATACTTAGTAATGCTGACATCCGTCGTCTCATCGATTAGCAGACTGTATTTTGCATCACCAATATCTCTCCGAAGATCTTCTTTAAAATGTTCGGCTAACACGTTTTTAATAACCTGTGTGCATTTCCGGCGCAATTGCAATTGCGATGCGCCAAATCTTTATGTGCACAAGTCACTTAAATGGGCGACTGGTTCAATCGCAGCATTCTGGGCAATGAACATTGCTAGCGCCGCATTCTGGACAGCAGTTTCGTTCCTTCGTTTAGGTGGGCACGATAATTTATTTGGCTGTGCGAATAGCTGGGCATTAACCACATGTTTTTTTGTGGTCATGTGCGCACGTATTTGATCAATTTTAGAGTTAATCCCACACTTACAAAACTTGCAGTAAGCCTTATTGGTATCTTTTGGATCGCGGCTCACACAACTTTTTAAATTAGGCTGATTTAGCCACGACTTGCGAAATTTTTGTTTATATATTTCTTTCGGCATGTTTGTTTGTTTATGTTATGTTCGGGTCATGTGCCGTTTTCGGTCATGTGATCAGCCACAATGGTAAGTTATGGTATTAGTGATGAGCACAACCCAATACATGTCGACTATTTGTATTATTTGCGTAATTTTAGCATATTCACAGAATTTGAAAAAAAAAAATTAACTAATTCATTAAAACTAAAAAAGGATAGATTTCCGGATAGGGGATGTTTGACTTTTTTCTCCGGATAGGTCAGTTAAAAATGGACATCTGTCCGGAAAAAGGCTAAAATGGCATCACTAAATGGTATTTATAAAAGCTGATACTTTTTCCAGCATTGTACTCCACAAAGCCGCTTTCAATGCCTCAATGAGCTGATTGCAACGATTACACCAGTCTTCTTCTACCCCAGCATTCCATTGAAAACTCCCAGCTGATTAAATTTATTTGCCCACACAACGTTTCCTCTTAGAATAGCTTTGAACAACTTATGAGGCAATCTATCTGCGTTATATGAGAGTAAAGTCTGTGATGTATTGCATATACAGACCTAATGTGTAGAAGTTACTGTCTTCAGTACCAGTTTCCAATGACAATGCATAGTTTGGGATTATGTCCGGTAGTCTCAGCACTCTTTTCAAGAAATACCGCTGGAACATGTTTACCTCTTCCGGCATTGTGTACCCCCAAACCTGTGCCGCTCACGCTTGGATTGACCTGCAAACTGCCAAAAATAGCTTCCATTTTGATGCCAATGTGCCTAGGAAATTACGTCATGTCGAGTTAATGCTATTTTTTGCTTGCTCAATTTGGTTGTTGATGTGTTTGGTGAAAGACATCTTTGGTGTGAGAATTACACCAAGGTAACAGTAGTCTGATGTTATCTTCACTTGTTCTTGCTTGTAAGGCCACATTTCTTGTGCCGAAAGTCGACCTTTCTGAACACTATTATTTCTGACTTCGTTAGGTTTACTTCCATACTCCATTTTAAACAATAACACAGGCCGACAAAATTTAACCAACATTCAGACCCAGAAACCAGACTATATATTTTCATGTTCTAAATTTTCCTACACTTGAAAATCGATTGATATAACATAGACATGATATAGTCGATTACTAATTTTCTTGAATTGAGTCTTATTCTTCTTAAAATTTTGTCTCACACTACACTATCTTACCCTCGGGTACCGAGTAACACACAGTCCTAACCCCTAGAAACCACTCCTATCATACTGCAAGCAGGCTAACCCACTTAACCCTGGGGACAGCGTTATTTCAGGTGTAGGAAAATTTAGAAACATGAAAATTTCAAAATGCGATATCTCAGCGAAAAAAAATGATATTTGAGCAAACTCAACGCCATTTGAAAGAAGAAGACTTGTGTTTAAAGATGCCAGCCTATTATTTTGGTGAACGAAAATATCTGCAAGGCTACATAACCTCAAATATGGGCAAAAACGGTGTTTTTTGCACTTTTAGGTTAGGATATCTCGAAAACCAGAGGATATCTGAGGCCAGATTTGGATTCAGCACATCATAAACCTTCGGAAATATATAGTCTGGTTTCTGGGTCTGAGATGCTGTCGGCCTGTGTAATCCTCAAAGTTATATATCATTGATTGGAGTACATTCACATCATCGGCTAGTAGTACTATATCATCCGCGCCATCATCTTATATTTGTCCCATCAATATTTAGACCACCTTCCAAATTGTTGTGGATATCATTTAGATATAAAATAAACAGCAACGGCGACAGTAGACAACCTTGTTTTACCCCAGAATAAGTATCAAAGATATTAGACATTTCATCAGCCGCCATACCGCGTACTTGGTGTCTTTGTAGATATTTTCTATTACTCTTAATATTTTTGTTGAAAGGCCAATCTCATGCAGCTTGTATATTAGGGGGTTTCTGGGCACCTTATCAAAATCAGCCTTGAAGTCAACAAAGAAGGCGTAAACTTTATTGTCTTCTGCTAATTTTATGTGCACAATACTTGATAGGTTGTATATGTTATCCACCGTTCAGTATCCCTTTCTAAAGCCTGCTTGGAATTCGTTAATGATGTTGTACTGTTCTGCCTATTTGTAGATTCGCTCATTTAGCACACCCATGAACACTTTTGCAATGGTACTCATAAACGCTATTCCTCTATAGTTATTTACCATATTTGGATCTCCTTTTTTAAATATCGGGAACACAATTGTGTTTAAAAATGTTTTGTCCACTTTTCCTGTTTCGAGTATAACGTTGCAAGCTCTGGTTAACTCCTCTAAGCACTATCTAGGATGTCATGAGATTGATATCGTTGGCAATAATGGATTTCACAGAATTCTTGGGTAGGATTTAAGAGGGTTGCAAAGTAATTTGTAAACTGTTCCCCCGATAAATTTGCTCGAATTTTAAAAGCTGGCCCTCTTATTTCGTTTGCAACTCTCCACCAATCTGTGGAGTCTTTTATATGGTTTATCTTCTGTTCCATCCTTTTAAGATATTCAAGTTTGTCCTACCCACACACATTTCTTTAGACTTCAATGGCTCTTAAATAGTAAGACTTGTCACTTTCATTATTTGTTCTTTTAAATTTGTTTAGAGCTTCAAATGATTTTATGCGCGCGTTTGACATTTTAAATTATACCACTTCTGTTTAAAAATTACTTTTGTGCCACTCTGTATCTCCACTGAGTTCCTGATAACTTCAACCAGCTGGGGTAAGGTCGGTGTGTTATTTTCTTCCATAACGGTCTGTAGGTTCTCATTTAATTTTTGTTGGTATGTGCTAAGCTTCGACTCTATCCAGCGCAGTTTCGGTATTAAATTCTGTGGTTTTGTTTGGCTTTTAATATTTTCAAACTCCATAGTAAGCTTGATTTGCATGTGATCTGATCATATTTGATGACCGACTTCGAAATTTGTGACCAAATGAAGGCACTCCACTGATATTGCACATAGGTCATTTACAGAGCTTCCGATCGCATTTACAAAAGTAAAATCACCGCTTTGATCACCTTGCGTCCTTCCATTCAGTATCAATAATCCATATTCTGTACAGAACTCAGTGAGTACCTTTCCATTTGAATTTGTTACCATGTCGTTTGAATTCCTGTTTTCGTAAACTGCATTAAAACCTAGTCTATTTAGATCTATTTGTTGTTGTAGTTGTCAAATTCGTAAATTAAAATTGCTAATAATTATTAAATTTCTTTCAGATTTTTCTTTGAAGAAATCTTTGAGCAATGAGAACTCGTCTTGCCAGTTAGATCCTCTTATATATACTGGAATCAAAGTTATTTCTTCATCGTTAGCGTATAATCTAATATAACCAATTCCATTTATAGAACGGTACCTTATTCCTTGTTCCCCTATTGCTTAAATCCTTTTTAATTCCAATGACCATTCCACCGCTAGCTCTTCCGTATTGGCTATTTCTTGTTGCTGGTTTCCAATATGTATCAAATCCATTAAAATATTTAGTTGCCTGTACTACTTTATCATGCTGCAAATATTGGGAAAAGACTGGTTATAAAAATTTACTTTGCAGGCCATGAACGTTGTAGGAGAGAAGACTAATTTTTGCATTTTGGCAGGGCGTTTTTATTAGTTTTTTTGTAGCTTGTCGAACCAGTACTTTAAATCTATGGAAATTAATTTATCGTCGTTTCCATACAGCTCCCTGAGAGCAATTCCATCTTCCTGCTGGACTTGCATCAACTTTTTTTCGCGGTTCCACCTAAACCATTTATTCCCGATTCGTGCATCACTATTGTTAAAGCTTTTGTTTTCGTGTGTGCAGGCTTTTGTCCTTTAAATTGGCGGCGATATGGTTTTCGTGTGATTCAAGCCTGATGATGCAGTTTACGATTTCCTCAGTCACACCTGCAGGTCTCTGTGAATGGTTGAGTTGCGGGTAACCCTCCTTAAGAGCTTAGATTGAAAACGAAATATCAGAGCTCGTAATTAGACTCGTCTTTCATTTTCAATTATAGCCTACTCGGATTAAGAGTGAAAAAATTAAAGCAAACGGCCTCACTCACAGAGTACAATAATTTGTCTTGTTGTTCAAAAGTTGTTAGCTTCTTGTCTCACGATGAGAAACAAGAACGGTCAATCTGTGAGAATTCTTGCCAAAAATATTTTTAAAAAACTCTATTGTTATGGAAGGAGAAAAAGAAACAAAAATCATAAGCAGAAATATTTCTTTTTGTTGTTGTGCGACGTGAGTTGACTGAGTATTATTATACCATGCCACACTGGTCGGAATTGCAATTTTTTTAGCATAAAATCTAATAATTTTTTAATCACAATAAACATTTTGCCAGTACACCTGATCATAAAGCACTTGTACTTGGTTGCAACACGATCATTTTTAAATTCAAATTATTTATAGCTTGACTTTAAGATCATTTAGTTAAAATAACAATATATTATCATTATCAAACAACAAAAAAGAAAAACAAATTCGACCAGTGTACATGGCTAGCAAAGAATAATCGACTGCAGCGCACAAGCAGACGCACACACAGGTGCATCCATACAAAAGGATTTTTGAATATTTTTCTTATTGAATCGCTTGATGGAAGACAAGGAGAGGAACAAGAAAAAAACATGATGATTTCTTCAGCGGTGACAAAAAAAATAAAATCTCATCAGTAAGAATCTCATGTCCAACAATTATGCATTTTTCTCTTTCAACAATAGTTATTTTTTAGGAGATAATGAAATTGATGAGATTTTTGTGCGACCTCTGCTAGATATGTATTTTCTACCGATATATATCGGTGTATCGATATTTTCTAATTAACATGGTCTGGAAGGAAATACCAAGAAGTACAGTACCTAAATTAGGCGTTTGATTTTGAAATTGTACTTCAGAGTTCAATGACATAAGTCCATACTGGCGTAAGAATGGTTTTATGTAAGAGAAGCTTAATTTTAAATTGTTTCACATGATTCAGCTTATACTGGATAGTTAGCTGTTTCCTTTTGTTTTTGATGTTGTATGCAATGTAATGTTTCCAGGTCTAACAGCTATCCATACCAATTAGCAATAGAATATAAGGATGCATGGGCATTTGCACAATAACACTTTTATTTTCGAGCCTCAGTAGCCAGTGCTGTTTTTTTTAGTTAGTAACGTTTTGTTAACTTTATTCTCTGTATTAAAATAAAATGTAATAAATCAAACACTCTTATTTTGAATTATTTTTAAAATATGAAAAAAAAAATTGGTTTTGAAAAAGTTGTTTATATGGTCCAAAGGAGAGTTTTCCCATGGATAAATGCACAGGGTTCCTAGCACAGAACAAAATGGCTCCAAACGCAAACCGAAATCCGATTTTTATGTTTTTCCCATTAAAGAATTTTGAAAATTGAGATCATTAAATGTTTATAATTTCAGCTCTAGTCCCTTGTAAGGTAATAGGGTAAGGGCTCTCCTTCGAGTGCTTCACCTTCTGAACATTCTTTCCAATTTGAAAACCATTCAGTTGTAAAATCCTACTTTGTCCTAACGATTCACTGGCTATGTCTTGCAATGATCATGCGGCTCAAATATGCAATTTGGGTAAAGCATGCTTCACACTGTTTTCTACATAATAAAATAGACGTAACTAAAAAACCCAAAAGATTTCATATCAACATCTCAACAATAACGTGGCACAAGTTCCTACGCAAATCGGATAAAAATTGTAACGAAGGGACTAGAAATATTAATCATACACGTGCAAACCGCAGAAATTATCAGAATGACATTACTCGTAAAAGCATTTCTGATTTATATTTTCCCTATTAATCTTCAAAATAAGTTGTGTAGGGACCCTTGAACACAATTCGACAATCGGGTCACTTAACCATAGCACTATTACTCGTTCATTGAAAGGGAAAGTAATCTTATTAAAAATATATGTAGCTTTTTGTAGTCACTAATCCGTAACTATTGCTTTTCGTCTGGGAAACAAAAACACAAACACACGAAAAGCAACAAAAACTACATAAAAAGGCATCAACAACAAAGGCATTACTTTTTCTCTTACTTTGTTTTACATTTACAGAAGTTAAATACTACAACAACAAGCAAAAGGATGAATTGAGCTGCAACTGTTTTGCGACGAATGAACGCTTCAAAGTATTAGAAACAAAAATAACAACAGAAACAATATAAATCATCTACATCACACTACTCAAAGCAACTCTAAAAGAATATAGTTTACAATCATCTATAAAAATACTAAGAAAACAAAAACATACAAAACATGACTTCGTTACCAAGGGCACCGTCAAGCAATAATATGTCCGCTGTAGCTGGAGGACTCGTTGTGGTTCCTGCAGAGAAGCAACCTTGGCCAAATTCAAAAGATGATTATGAGCTACGCGATGTGATTGGTGTTGGCGCAACAGCAGTAGTGCATGCAGCGCTTTGCTTACCACGCAATGAGAAATGCGCTATAAAACGAATCAATCTTGAGAAATGGAATACATCAATGGATGAATTACTTAAGGAGATTCAAGCTATGTCATCATGTAATCATGAAAATGTAGTTACATACCACACATCGTTTGTTGTTCGCGAAGAATTGTGGCTCGTGCTTCGTCTCTTAGAGGGTGGCTCTCTTCTGGATATCATCAAACACAAAATGCGAACAGCCAACTGCAAACAAGGCGTCTTTGATGAGGCCACCATTGCAACTGTTTTAAAAGAGGTACTAAAAGGGCTTGAATATTTTCACTCAAATGGGCAAATCCATCGTGATATCAAAGCCGGTAACATACTCATCGGCGATGATGGTACCATACAAATTGCTGATTTCGGTGTCAGTGCTTGGTTAGCTACGGGTCGGGATTTGTCGCGTCAAAAGGTGCGACATACCTTCGTTGGTACACCCTGCTGGATGGCGCCCGAAGTCATGGAACAGGATCATGGGTATGATTTTAAGGCAGACATTTGGTCATTTGGTATTACGGCGATTGAGATGGCCACAGGAACTGCTCCTTATCATAAGTACCCACCCATGAAGGTGCTCATGTTGACTTTGCAAAATGATCCACCAACGCTCGATACAGGCGCTGATGATAAGGATCAATATAAGGCATATGGCAAAACATTCCGTAAAATGATTGTTGAGTGCCTGCAAAAGGAACCCTCGAAACGTCCAACTGCAAGTGAGCTGCTTAAGCATGCTTTTTTCAAGAAGGCTAAGGATCGGAAATATCTTACTCAGACATTGCTACAGTCAGGGCCATCGATGGAGACACGCGTGCATAAGGCAGCCAAGCGGCAGCCGGGTGCTTCTGGTCGATTGCATCGCACTGTCACTGGTGAATGGGTATGGTCCGATGAGGAAGATGAAAATGCTGATGGCGGACGAAGTAATAGATCTGGAGACGGTTCCGGCGGGAAACATCATTCATCAGATTCAGAATCTGATGACAGACCAATCAATCGGTTAGAACGTGCTGATTCCTCTGACGATGAAACTTCTGACGGTGCGACATCTGGTGCTGTAACGTCTACAACAACGACACAAGAAGTCACTGCTGCTCTAGCACAAATGGCAGCACCTAGTAGTGCAGAGTTAACAACAGTACCAATCGATACCGAAGCGCCACCTGTCAATTTGGTGCTACGCATGCGCAATTTGCGACGTGAACTTCATGACATACGGTTTGAATTTGTTGTTGGAAAAGATACAGCTGAAGGCATTGCAACTGAACTTGTTGATGCAGGTCTTGTCGATACATTAGACACGCAACCAATGGCCTTACACCTGCAGCAGCTAATCGCACAATGTTCTACAATGAAGACAATAACGTTCCAATTAGAATCGGGGGTACAACCAGGCGAAGTGCCCGATGAGCGTTCCCTGGTAGGTTATGCACAGATCTCAATAACAGACTAGGAAATGGAGCTTACGGAGACTATTGTAAATTTTAGCGTCGTTTCTCCAGATAATTCCATCTTAGCCGCCATAATTATCTTGACATCCTCGAAGATGACGACCATGACGTTATTATCATCGACAACTTCTTTTGCTACGTCACATTAAAAGCCAGCATATAAATTCGAATGTTCAAGTGTATGTGAGTGTGCGGTGCAAAACGTTAAGCTTAGTGTAGAGAGATATTTTTTACAGTCACTTGGATCAAAATCTTAATAAAGTTATAATTTGTTCACTATACACTTTACATTAATGAGAAATGTGTTATGATTGGCGTTTAAAAAACTCATCTAGCCATATCCGTTTGTCTGCCTATCTGCCCGTCCGTCTAAGTCTATGGTAACCAATTCCTCAGTTTTTTTTTTTATATATCAAGATTAAATTTTGTAATATGTTTCTATTGCAGCAGCTGTGATCCTGCTACCACCATACTAACTTATTTATTTTACTTTTTAAATGATTAGAGCGCTGAAAACTTGGAAACCACTATATAAACCTAAACCGATCCCTAAAAGTCATTTTTTTTTATGTTGGAACCTCCAAATTACTGCTTATGCTGGTAGACTATGTCCATTCTTTACAAAATGAACCTTCATGATCTTGAACCAAGAATTTTTTTCACATTATATGAAAATCACTATTTTAATCATAGGACCCTGTGACAATGACTGGTGAAGTGTATTTAAAGTTTGATGAGGCCAAAGTTAAAAAAACTTCTTTTTGTTTACTTTTCCTCGATTTAATTAGTTTAATTTTGAAAATTAGCTACAATAATACAAGTACTGATAAATGTGGGGTTATAACACTTTGCATTGCAAATTAACGCTTCCGAAAATTAAAGAATTGTGTGAACAAAAATATTTAAATGCGAATATTGTAAATATAATTTATTTTAAAAATTCGCCTACTGCTTAACAGGGCACCGCACATACCATTTGTTTCAGTTCCACATTTTTAATTCGGTAAAGTTAAAACAGAAAAGTAATTGCAAATATTTTAAATTTCTAATCCAGATCATATACTTCTCATATGCTTGTTCGTTCATTTTTAATTTAAAATCAGTCTTTGTTTATTAATTATAAATTATACAAATGAAAGTTAGTTAAATTTTAGTGCGTTGTAAACGAATTAAATAAACGAACGTGTAATTGTTCCCTATATTTTAAGAGGTAAAATTTAATTTTGTATGTCTCTATGTATGTATAGAGAAATAGAACCCAATATCAACTTATTAAATTATTGTAAAATGATTTAAAAATTTTACAGTAAAAAAATAAAATATGCATTATTTTTAAAATTGCAAAAGAAATAATATTCTTCTTATATACATATATGTTGCAGTACTTCAAAATATATACATGAATTTTAGCAGTGTCAAATTATGTCATTTATAAAACAAAAGTAAAGAAAAAGAATAGAAAAAATTAATCTACTACATAGTAAAGCCAATTAACAAGATTTTTGAAGAAAAATAACAACAAATATGTATATTGTATTAAGGAATGAGTATTCAATCGTTTGCAAAGTTTCTGCACTCTGAAAGAATGTAAATGTTTTCGAAATAATTTTTCATAGATAGGTTTAGTTTATGACATAGGAAGGCTTCATCTTCTATCAGTCGAGAATTTATTTAAGTTGACATGAAATTAAGAGTCTAGATATTTTCAAGGTTAAAGGAAGTTCGAATGAGTTGAAGAAATTTGTAAAATGCTTTGAAACAATCGAAATGAATTTCTGCATTGTGGATGAAAGATGGGTGCATAACTATACACAAAATTCGAAGAAAAAGTCTACTGTCTGAACCAGATGCAAAGAAGGCGAAAACACTAAAGTCGGCCAGACAGTAGTTTAATATGCAATCTATTGTGTATATGTCATTTCATTTTATTCTAGAAACAGCGTAAGTAAATTAATTGGAAAAACATTTGGTTAAGTGTGATGATTAAAAAATAACAAATAATTAATATTTTAAAATACATGAGTGGTCGAGTCTTCGTTTTGGAATAAAACAAAAACCGGGCCAAGGACGACTTATATTAGCTGCACGCCTGTATAACTCTTCTCCCAATGCTCATCAAAATAATCTTAATCTGCTACGTATACAAAAAGACTATTGCTTAGGAATTCTGTTGACTGTTTCACTTGAAACGACTGCTGCCATTTCCGGGACTGCTCAAACATAACATCCCTCTTGGATGGGGTGGTACAGTATTATTATTCCTTGTAGGGTGTTCAATGCTACCGATTTGGCAACCGAACACACTTTTGGCGACATCAATAAACGAAATAGTTATAATGGATTATGACCTATGAGTAGTTGCATCAGCGTTAGACTCTTTAGGAAATAAAATAATGACTATCCCACAGTGTTAATAAGTAAAATTTCACAATTTTTTCATCAATTTATTGGTCATAGTAATGATGGAGTTTCAATGTCCAAGCGCCTTATGTGCAATAGGTTATTCAGTACCTCCCATGAACCATTCTATTGTGATCGACGTGTTGAAAATGACAGAAATTATTCATATTGTGAAACCTGAAAAGATTCATATTTGATCAATACATATAGGATTATTCTGCAGCTCGATTTTAATTCTTTCGACACTAAATTAACTCTCTCACAGGCATTTGTCTTAAGAAGAAACTCAGCGATATCGTGATCTGAATAAAGTTGTACATATTGTCAATGGCCTAAACCAAGCAAGGTATTGCACAGTTGAGTCATCTCATCATGACGTGAAGTTGATGGTAAAGGCAGATATGAATTATTTTTATATCTTCTGCTTGTCCGATCGGTGGATCGATTTTTTGACATGTTAATTTAATCAAATACGTCTTGTTAAGTTTTGACCATTTTACTTAAAAAATGTGGAAATTAAAAAAATATTAAATTAAAAGGACGCAGGCTATCATTTAAAATTCAAAAAAAATTATGAGCATTCTTTAAATTCAAAATTTGTTTATTGAAACTCAAAATTTAAGGAGCGCGTTAAAAATGTCTGATTATTTCGATGAGTTGGGTCACACGCCCACTGGACCTGAGGGCGCAAATGATTTCGACCGTCACTATCGTCGCTTACAGGTTTTAGCTATAATGAATGGCATTGATATAGAAATTGAGGTTCCAGAAGCTTCAAAGCGAGCTATCGAAGCACTACCTGAGCACGAGATCACCCAATTGGAATCAGAAAAGGAATTAGAATGTGCTGTCTGTAAAGACCAAGCTATGCCAGGCGAAAAATACAAGATATTGCCCTGCAAGCATGAATTTCATAAGGAGTGCGTCCTGCTGTGGCTGAAAAAGGTTTGTCCCAAGTAACAATAGTTGGTAACTCTAGATACACTTTCTTTACTACTTTCAGGCCAATTCCTGTCCCATGTGTCGCTATGAATTGGAAACCGATGACGCAGTCTATGAGGAATTACGTCAATTTCGTCAAGATGGACCAAGCCGACGAGAACGTCAAAACAATTTAATGGACTCAATGTTTTCATAAATATTGTTCCTTCTCAAACCTTTGTAACACAATTAAATCTTTGTTTTGAGGTTTAAATAAACTTAATGAAAATTACATACATAATTCGTTTTTAGTATGTTACATTAATGGAAGTTTGCACTAACAAATGGAACGTGGTCATATAAATACCTAAAAATATACCTCTAATTTTATCTTTGAAGCCAAACAGTGGAAATCAATTAAAACTATGGATAAGACCATGAACTCAAATACGCACTACATAGCCAATTGTAACCGAGAAAATGAAATGGAATCCGTCATGTCTTCTCCGCAAATGGCATCTTTTCTTCTAATCGCAAGGTCCCAAAAACACCTTTTTATTCAAATAGACATGGTTCAAGTTTCCAACAACGCCTTTTTTATTCAAATAGGCAAGGTTCAAGTTTCCAACAACTCCTTTCTTACTTGAGTTGGCATGGTGAAGTTTCCAAAACAACAACAATGGGTTAATTTTCAGTGGTGTTGTTGAGCTATTAAAAGCCCTATAACTGCAGGTATGTATGCATGCATACGTTTCTCCAGAAGAGAGTAGATGTTACCAGCGCATCTGTTTAAAACCCTCTTAATCCGTGCTGTAATTCTAGAGAATCAGGTCCTAAGATCTGGTTCTCCTCCGTGTGCAGCAAAAGTATTGGTAAGACTTCTGATTCTGTTCAGATCCGACAGCGTTGTATGAAGCTCCTCGTTGTGCACAACGGCAAGGTCCAAATTTCAGCTGTGGCTACAAAGTGTGAGTTGCATCTCTGCTTCTCACATGTCCAATCTGTGATAACGCAATCCAACGCAATATGGTCTGCTGTTGAGTGCAATAGTTGTCATAAGTTGTGGCGTTGCGCTGATCTTAGATTACGAAGTGATTGGAATGATGACTATATAGCGCCTTGTTGTAGGACTCTGACTTCAATCCAGTCATTATCACCACCTTAAGCCAACCGAACATTCTCGCCTTCACTTTCTCCGCCGCAAAATCGCCAACACCGCGTGCTGTGGCCTAGCGTCGTCTCAGCTGTCTGTTTCTTTTAGGATCATGCACATGAATTACAACGGGTTGATAGCAGCTGTCCAGGAGACTAACCTAACTAGTTCATGTGGTCTGACATATCTTGCGGACTGTTTTGTAGTAAGGTATGGCATATGTCGAAATGTAATCTGGCTTTCAGTATTCATCGCACGGTGTATTTTTGCCCTTCCCTACATTCTGTCAGTCTCTCTGGTCTTTTCTTAGAGAGTAAATGCCAGGCTATAAAGACCGGCGATGTTGAAAATGAGCTGTCGATCGTTTTAGTTTCCCCGGTGAACAGCTATGCTCCAGGCTATCATCCAATGATATATAATTTGCATCACGGTGATCTGAATGCACATCATGAACTTTGGTTCTGCTCATTGGGTAATGACTATCATGGTGTAAGCATTGCAGATCAGATTGATGAATCTGATTTTAGCGTAAATAGGTGATTTATTGCAATATTGCACATTAATTTATTATGCACCCCTCGTCCAACAGGACTTCCATACGTAGGTTTAAAAACATCAAACCTCAAGTATTGTCTGAGGAATTTACTTCCAGTGATGTGAAAACCAAAGTTCTGGGTCTTTGATTCATTCGACAATGACAAAACAAGTCAATATTGCAGACAACCAACATATATTAAAGAAGGGACACAGCACTACCTCGTGCCTCAGCGATGTAACTACGCACATTGCCAAATGACTCAACCATGCAAGGGCATACGAAAGGAAAGGTTGTGGTGACTTTAGATCTGGCGAAAGCCTTCGATTTTACTGCAAGATCTTTATGAAACCACTCTGAGCGCAAACACCAATCGCTGGCTAAAAAACTACTTACATGGTAGAAAGGTATTTGTTGAGTTCGGAGCCATAGATAACTACATCAGGGAAGTCTCTGACTTCTTCTGTAGTCGTAATCTTAAGCTCTCACCGTCCAAATCAACATCATCAGTTTTACCTTCTGGACCAAGGAGGTTACGATGGAACTAGACATTTTTATTGAGGGTTCAAAGGTTCCCCTTCTACTTCGAAAGTTCTACTACACACGCAAACAACACCTTGAATCTTGTGAAAAAGAAGAATAAAGTGCTCAGACCCTAGCAAGGAAGATTTGGCCATAATTTCGTTGGATTGGACGGCCAACAGCCCAGACCTCAATCTAATTGAAAAGGTTTGGCCCAAAACGTCAGCCAAAATTCAAAAGAAGAAGCAGAATACTATGGCTGAGTTAAAACGATTCAAAAAGTTTGGTTTGAAGACATACGTCGGAATATTTGAGTGTTTTATTTGCTTCCATGCCCAATGGGATGAAAAGTGCTATTAAGGCCAAGGGTGGCACTATAAAGTATTAAATCAAAATTTTAAACATTAAAATAAACTTATTGAATAAATCTCCTGTTAGATTAATTGTTTATTTGAATATTCTTAGATTTTCCATTTTCCCAATGATCCGTTTAAGAATGGTGGAAATTCCGCAAAATGACGAAATGGAATTTTTTTTTTTTTTCAATAATTTTTAGGAAAATAAATTGTAAACTTTTTCGTCAGCAAATTTCACAATTTTGTTGCAAATAAACCGAAAAATAATTACAATCAATTTTTTACCAAAATTTACTAATTTTTATAAGGTTTCTTCTAGCACAAATATAGATTGTATAGTGCAATTGGACGCTCCATCCTTACTTATGCCGCTCCTGTTTGGATTCCTTTCCTCAGTGATACTCAATGTGGACACGTGAAAATTAGTTAACAAAACTCCCTTAGAACAGTGACCAGCTGCTTCCAGATGGCCAATATTGAACATTTCCACCAAAAAACAAAAGTATTATCGGTTCGCCAGTATAATGAACTGCTTTCCAAGCAAGATTTGCGGTGCACACCCCACTTTCAGCCCTATTATGGGCATTGTTCCCCATAGGCATATCCGTAGAGACATCAGGAAATACAAGGATGGCATAGCCCTTATGTTAGGCGACACTCTTGCCAGTAGTCGCTATAAGTCGAGTCGTGATGAATTAGTTGAAAATGAATTAGAGTTACACCAGAGCAATGCTGTCTCAGGAGTCGGACAACAATCGCTGTGCGCACAATGCGGTGTTGGTTCTTCTCCTTTTCAACTGTCCTGATAGACCGACCCAGTTGACTACCATTGATTTATGGCTTCGACCAATAAAGTTCATTTATTTTTTAAGGCTTGATACTTTCGTTAATAGCTTTACCCTTTTTTTTAGGGTACCCAAAGGGTGCTAACGGGACCCTATTACTAAGCTTCCGCCGCCCGTCCGTCCGACTCCGCTGTATCTCATGAACCGTAATAGCCAGACAGTTGAAATTTTCACAGAATGTGTATTTCTATTGTCATGATAACAACAAATACCAAAACTAAAATAAAGTTAAAAAATGAAAGGGGTCCCCATACAAGAAACGTGTACTCCAATATGCACTGCGCACAGTTTTAGAAGCTTTGTGATTTATTTTGTTTCTTAATTTGGTAATTTTTTTTAGGCGGTAAACTTTTAGGCTTTATGAATATTTCGCAAAAGCTTTTTGTCAATTTTTTGGAATTGCTCGAGCATTGAGTTATTGAATACATAATTCATTTTTGCGCCAAAAATTCTTGGACGATGGTACGGCACCCTCGTGTGCGAGTCCGACTCAGACTTAGCTGATTTTTTTTTTTATGAATAGTTGTTTTTACGGTTTCCAACAAGAAAGTCCGACGAAATTCTTGAAATCTTGAGATTTTAGAGTGGAAACTTGACATTGTGAGTGGGACTACATTTTTGAGAGCGATCACAATTTCGTGTGCATAGTTAATGGTCTTTGGTTAAACAACCATTTGCCATAATTTTTTTTGTTATTTGTTGTTCTTAAGTCATTCGATGCTGCCTGCGTTCGCCACCTGAAGACTCAATGAGTTGTAAAACACGCACGATTAGCGAATTGATCTCTTCTTTATACCTTTCACACTAGCTACACAGGTAATGTATGATCACTTTATTGTTTTATGATTTTTTTTTCAATCACACATTTGAACAGTGAAGTAGTGTAGCGCTCTCAAGCTCTGTAGCCCAGTCAAATAAGGCGAAAAAAAGGGTAATCTGCGGAATGAAACTAAATAAGCTGAAAATTGGTACACATGTTTGTTTTGGCATTCTATACATGACCTCAAAAGTTTAGGTCTGTGTGGTGTGCGCCAGTCAAGATATTCAAGGTCAAAGGTCACCAAAATCAGTTTTTTGCAAATATCTTGTTTCCTATGCTTTTAATGACAATTAATGTTAAAACAAAAGTTGTAGAGCACAAAGTTCTCTCTAAATTTGGGCCATTTTATTATACAGTTAACCGTTATTGAGATACAGCGCGAACAGTGGGAAGCGCTAAGCCAATACATACATATATGATAACGCTAGGTCAACAGTGGAAGTAAATACATAGTCCGGTTGAGAAAGTTAATTAATTATTACAAGTATCATAAATATTAGGAAACTTTAGTTATTTAATAGTTAATTAATGATATTTATGGATATTATTCATTATGTATAAGACATCTATTTAAAAATATTTAGTTAATTTATTACCTATTTATTTCTTATTTATCATAAAATATTAAAATGAAATAGTTAAAATATATTTAAATAATGTTATTTGCATTCTACAAGTTTAAATATACTTAAAGTGCAGCTTAGTATTCCTCTTCTTCGTCATCCTCATGATAATATAATAATAATTGCCAGTTTTCCTTTTTTAAAAAGTGGAGATGTTGTGTCACATACACTGAAGGCGTGCAAAAATAAAATTGCTTTTTGCAAATCTGTTCGATAAAAACTTTTCTTGGCTGATTGGTACAATCATTGTTTCGTCAAATCAAAGTTCGTAAGATGTTGAAACAGCTACAGTCGAATACTACAACAATATTTGAGCCATAATGTTTTTGCAAATATTTGACGCATTTGTTGAAAATAATGAAGAATGCTCCATACGACGCGATGTAAAAGAAATCCATCTAGTTCGATGTCAACAGGTGCCATATTGCTATATAATTTTGATTTCATGGTTTTTCTAATGCCTTCATTGTCAAATAAAGATGTCATTTCATTTCCCACAATTTCAGAAGCTATGGATATTAATTTTTTTGTATTTGGAAAAGGATTATGAAGATGAAGATGTATGTATTAGAAAACGAAGATGACGATGGTGAAGAAGAGGAATATTAAGCTCATTATTCAATACAAATTAACTACATATTATTAAATTGAGTACATGCAGGTTGCTCTTCCTATTTGATTTATCGCTTAATTGACTTTGGGGATCTTTTGCTAATAACATAAGGAATATCTAGTATTTTTTTCATAATTCTTTATTCAGCCGTTAGCCTCCTACATACCAACATGTGTAAAAGTAACGACTATTTACGCATTTCGCTTCCCACTGTTCGCTCTGTATCTCAATAACGGTTAACTGTGTAATAAAATGGCCCAAATTTAGAGAGAATTTTGTGCTCTACAACTTTTGTTTTAACATTAATTGTCATTAAAAGCATAGGAAACAAGATATTTGCAAAAAACTGATTTTGGTGACCTTTGACCTTGAATATCTTGACTGGCGCACACCACACAGACCTAGACTTTTGAGGTCATGTATAGAATGCCAAAACAAACATGTGTACCAATTTTCAGCTTATTTGGTTTCATTCCGCAGAAAAATCCTTATTTGACTGGGCTACTGTGTGAAAGAGTTATTCGTCATCCAACTGATTGAAAATTCGTGTGCATACAAATAATCGTTATTTCTCTTTTCCATGCGAATCATTTCATGTGATAAGTGGAATTAAAGACATTATAAAATAAAAAGAACCAAACAATCAAATTATTAAGATGAGCTTTGCTCATCAAAAAAACCTAACATCAGCAACAAAGACATCAAGAAATGAAATTTCTCGTTCGTTTTTTCTTGCACAAAACACAAAAATGAATTTTCATTTTTGACCACAAAGTCTCCTGAGCGCAGAACAAGTTCATGCTCTCCTGCTCAGTGTTCTGGCAGCGTAAACACCAGATGCTCACTACCATGGAGCACCCAGTGTTCATCCCCGCAACCGTCTCTGCACACGACCCAAGCAACAACTGTAACAGCAACTACAGCACAAAGCACATCTTCAACAGCAGCAACAACAGTTTTCTCAACATCTGCTTGGATCGCGGCATCGTATGCAGTTACCACAACAACAACTAACACCAAAACATATGTTTATAACAACGATACGATCGCATCATTGTTCAACTCTGCGACAGTTACACCTACAACAAAAACACACGCAAGTACAAAATGAAATCAATACCAATCCTTGTTCCGAACAGTTAAAGTCAAACAAACCGTAAAATGCAAACCAGAGATGGACAGTGAAGCACGATAATGAAGTTCGCGAAGCTTATTGTAATAATGAGTAAACGTTTCATGAAAGAAAGATTTGTTGTCTCTACAAGAACGTTAAGCATGTCAACAACAACTACTGTGAAAATGACGTAATTTTGTAGTTGTTGTTGTAGTAGAAAATGCAGCAATCGATAAGAATGCTACTAAAATGCTGTTTGCGAGATGGGTCACTCTGACCTGGGCTGGGTAATTGTTCCTTTTTTTAGGTCATATTTTAGTCGATTCACTAGAGACCGACCGAAGGTTCGGTTTCGGCTGGTTTTGGCCATAAATCTAGTTTCACCCGCAGTTTCGGTTTCCGCCAATTATTTGCAAATTGTATCAACTAAAAATTGTCACAGAAAGAAAAAAATACACTTTGGTATTTTTTCGTAAACAGCTTTAGCGCGACTAAAGCTATATACTTGTAAAGTTTGCAATAAATCATATTCATTTTATGGACTAAATCACATTCCAACCGTCAGTTGGCCTAAGGGGTCTTTCCTTTATCATCGTTGTCCGTGTCATATTACATAGTTAATGCTATAACATATGTAAAAAAAAATTTTTTTAGATACTTTAATGACATAAACCTGCAAAACTTGGGTTTTTTCCCCTTTGAATGTTTTTATGTAGAACCTCCTGATTCTAATCAAATATGACCTTCGTTGACGTTTGAAAATTGAAAATTGTTCTAAAATTACATGTTAAAAGTCAGTAAAAGAATATGTATTTCAAGAAAACAAAAGTGCAGTTATATTAGTTATAGCATAGTTATTTTCCTTTATTATCAGTTTCTCAATGATTTTGTGAATTATAGATTGAAAAATCATTGCACAACCTTATTAAAAATCAGGATAAAGATTATACATATATTATATATTTTGAAAATCCCTTATTTTAAGATGTGAGCTATTTTATGCATATGGCAACTTTGCATTGATGTAAACAAACACGTATTCGTTTTCAATAAGAGTACAAGACATCGCACGTATAAATAACTAAACAAAAACTGTTCTAAGTCAGGCTGATCTCAGTGCAAACCGATTTGGGTGTCTTATAAACGGGGTATCATTAAAGTTTCGTGATGGGATTTTTACGTAATACCTACCGAAGTTATCCTTCAGTTTTTCTGGGGAAAAGCCTTCGCAGGCCTTTGTTATTGTTCTTTATTTCATTTAGCACGAGTTAACTGTCTCTATATAATTAGAATGTGTAAAAAGTACTCTAGAATTTAACATGCTATATAAATTTTAATATTCAATTAAATATGTTTCATAAGTTTCGGTTTCGGCCGAAACTTTGCCCAGGGCCGAAGGTTTGGTTTCGGCTGAAAATCCTTTTCGGTCGGACACTACGATTTACACTCTTTAAAATTGCATGATTTTTAAACAGGTGCATACCCTGTTTTTATACTCTTCACGGGAGTGAATAGTATTATAACTTTGTCCCTCAGTTTTTGAGCTAGAGAGCTGAAATTTTGCACAGAGGTTTTACCATACGCTGAACATTTGTAGGAATCAGACCACTAGGGGGGTACCTCCCATACAAACTCCCATATAAATTAAAGTTATTATTATTATTACAAACTTAGGTTATATACATAATTACTTATAATTCGACTCGTTTATTATAAAAGAAGCTGGTTAAATTAAATTGGATAGGTTTCGGTATTTAATAAAAGAAGAAATTTTATGAAAAGGTGTCTGACCGAGTGATATTCCCCCCTTAATGGACAGGGTGGACACCTGTTCCTTCTAGAAGATGTTGCTGAGTGACTTTGATGTAACCAGTTCTCAAACGGATGAAAGTAGAGCATATCCGACGATGGCAAGAAGCAGGATTGGAGTTTTATCAAAGTTAAACGTTTTGTACCCATGATCATATGGATGCTATTGGTTTAGTTCCTTGTCAAGTAATATTTTTTTGAATCCTGATGTCGCGCTCCACGCCTGTTATAACCATCAGACAAGGAGAGAATCCTGCATCCTTTGCTGCAACGTCTGCAGATTCATCACCCTCATTCCCTGAATGACCGGGAACACAAAAGAGTTTAATTTTATTCTGGGTTTTGATGCAGAGTTGAAGGAGTTTACAAAGAAGACTATCATTATTAAATAAATTTTGCATTCCTAGTATTGTAGATAAACTATCCGAACAGATAACGAGAGGAAACTCTGTTTTCTTGGGCGCATTGGAAAGCTCTTTTTTTATCGCTACGGCTTCAGCAGCAAACAGGGAGCAGTAGTGTGGGAGTAAACCTTGAGATATCGTTGAACCATATTTATTCACAACGGTGAAAGCAGTTCTTAAATCTGACTTCGAGTCATCCGTAAATAACCAGTTCCTGTAGTTTAGGCGTAGGCTAGATGATTCCTCCGACAGCAGTTGACGGAAAACAGAGTTCGAAGTTGATGATTTTGAAAATCGATGAAGAGACGTGATCAATGACGAGCACTAGAGAGCCGATCGAGGTTTAGGCGAAATCTTATTCCAGCGATAGGGTTCTTCGATATTGTGAAGCTTTGAGAAATTAACACATCTCCTTATGGTAGACAAAACTTTAAATCGGCGTCGACTTTTTGAAGCTTTAATCTTAATCTTTGGACAGTATTACGTTAGTGGATCAGAATATCTTGGGAATCAGTTTGAACCTCGTTTGAGCAACTCTGCTGGTTACGTCTGGTAAACCAGCTTCCGCTAGGATAGACTTGGTTGGAGTTGTTATGAAGGCACCAATGCTGCAGCGTGCCGCAACGTGATAGGGCGTTGCGATGGATTTTAAAGTTGAAGGTGAGCCATATATAGGAAGGACATAATCTATACGAGAAAGCAACAGTGCTCTGGTAACGTGGATAAGGGATGATGTGTGAATGAAGGAGCTTTTGGAACTTAAAAATTTAATTATGTTAAGAAGACTGTAGAGATCAATGCAATGGTGCTTAATAGTAAGTCACTTATCAATAGTGAGGCCAAGCATCTTTAGAGAATTATTACAATCTATTACTATTATTAAAGTTTAGTGGGGGAAATATACACTTACGCTTTTTACAAATATGCAATATTTTAAATTTTTCAATTGGTATGGAAGCCCCTGAGGACTTGTCCCATTCTACTATTTTACTTAATAAATTTAAGAGTATGGGGTTAAATGAGTTATTGAACCACATCAGACGCTTTGCCATTATTTTTTCGACTGTTTTGGTCAAAAAGGAAAGAAGTGAAACTGGGCGAAAGCTATTTAAATCTTGAGGAGGTTTGTTGGGTTTAAGAATAGGGATGACTACAGATGATCTCCATTTGTGCGAGTAGGTTCCTTCCGTAAGCATTACATTGTAGAGCTGTAAAAGTTTATCTTTAGCTTTCATGGGCAGATGACGGAGCATGGGGTAGGAAATTCGGTCGAATCTAGGAGTTTTATCTGTCGCATGTTGGAGTGCTATTTCTAGTTCGCTGAAAGTAAAATTGGAATCAAGGTATTTCGCATCGGGAGATAAACGAATGTTGATTGGATGTGGTTGTGCAGGTGTTTTTGATTACGCACTATCGAAATTATCGTCTTTGGAGTAGTTACACCACATACTGCCAAACTCGTTCGCGATGTCGGCAGATGATGAGAGAAGGGAATTCTGGGTCCTGATAACATTCAGGAGTTGGGAGGAATACCAATTAAACCATTTATGCCGGTCCACACTTTTTTTTTGGTTGAAAGCGGATATATTTCAGATATAAATTTACTGAAAGATTCACGCTTAGAAATTTTAGCTACTTTTTTAAACAAGGCGTTGGCCTACTTGTATGCAGTTAAATTTAAGACCGATTGATGTATTTTATAGATGTACCAGAGATCTTGTTTCTTGTCTCTATGGATCCTAAGCTCCCGGTTCCACCAAACTAACTTCTTGGTCCTAGTAATTGGTTTAGTTTGAGGTATGGCTAAGTTAGCAGCAATTTTAATACATTTAGTTATCCTGACCGTGAATAGGTTTAAATCGAAGGTGGGGAGAAAATTTAAGTTGTTATCACAGATGGACTTAAACTTTTCCCAGTTAGCAAGATCAGTTCAATGTTGACACGGATTTTATCTTTTTTGAAGTTGGTATTAATAGATTTAGAGATGGGAAAGTGGTCGCTTCCATGTAAGGAGGGGACAATGTTCCACCAACTGAATGGAATCAGTGCAACTGAGGCCAGAGTAAGGTCTACATGGTAAAAGAGCCATGTGTTGAGTGGTGGGTGCCGGATCCATCGTTAAGTAAGGAAAGATATGTTTTTAGAATCACCGCTTCCATTTGGAGACCTCTCGAATTACACGAGTTTGATCCCCACAAGGAACTCCAAGCGTTAGAGTCGCCAATTAAAACTAATGGAGAACTAATAGGGAGAAGTAAATTAAGAACATCATTAGCGGAGAAATTTTGTGAGGAGAAATGTATGAGTTAATTATGGTGATGTTAGGAATCGCGCAAATCTCAATGCTAACAGAACACGTGCGTCCATTTAAATTTATGATCTTATGTGGGATGTTTTTCCGAATAAGAATACCAACGCTTTGCTTAGAAGACATGTTGGAACTTAAATTATGCAAATACCCAATTAGATGGAAAAATGTTGCTAGAATTAAATTTAAGGTGAGTTTCCTGGTAGTTGTTGTAATATCCGTTCATGTTCCATTGCAAAATATGAAGAGGAATTGAACAAAGTAAAAAATCTGGATTATATACAAGGATTTTGTTATTGTATTTTTAAACTAACAGTAATTGTTCATAGAGTAGTCAGACACATTATCAAGATTAGGTAAGGAAGAGGAAGCATTAGATTGATTGTTGTTTGAAAGAGAATGTGAAGCAGTTAGTTGAGTGAGCAAAGAATATGCAGACAAGAATTGTTTATTAGGAGAAGAAGAAGTAAAAGAAGTAGAAGTATAGTAGAGGCAAATTAGAGGTTCTTATTAGTATATAATGATATGGAAGGGGGAAATGGAAAGGGGAGATGAGGTAGGGACAGCCTTTGATTTGATGTTATTTATTTACTAGCTGACCCGGCAAACTTTGTTTTGCATTCAAAAAAGCTTTTTAATTTGTAAGTAACGCTGTCCCGCCCGAATGTTAAACAATATAAGATTTAAAGGACTTGGGCAATAAAAGGCGATTTTGAATGAAAGTATATATCTGTCTACAATAACGCTTCTCGGTACACAACATTTGAAGTTGAATCTTCAGGAATGTGTGCATATAAATTATTTGAATTGCTAATACGGGAAAGAGCCACGTATAACTGACCATGCGAAAAGCAACTAACACTCAAATCTATGCCCGCTACCGAAAGAGTTTGTCTTTGTGCTTTGTTAAATGTCATTGCGTAACATAAGCTTACTGGAAACTGAACGCGTTTGAAATGAAATGGGGAATTATTGGGAAGTAGAGGAATCAAAGGTATGAAAACGATGTCTCCTTTGCCGCAACCGGTCAAAATCTCTGCCTCAATAACGTTTGGTTGTAAAGTCTTCACTTTTAATCTGGTGCCGTTACACAATTTAGGAGGACTTAAATTTCTTAAAAGGATAATGGCTACTCCTTTTTTTAATTTGATACTGTTTTGTGGCAGACCGGGGCACTCAGAGATTCTAAAAATTCTATAGGATAATTAATAGCATCTTCTTGTTCCATTACTCTATTAATAGAACGATATTAAGTGCTTTCCCCTGGGACACCCGTCAATATTTTATCATTCATTATTACGGCATGATCGTTGCGTGGTGTTAGAATTGTTCTTTCTATTTTTAGTAGAAAGTCGGAAAACATTGTGCATTTGGGTTACCTCCTGTGTGTGCCCACATATTTAATGTTAAATGCATTGGTATAACATGCCGCCATAAACTCGAGATCTTAAGACATGCTTTAATTTCATCAGCACTCGTTCTTCGAAGTATTACTAGTAATGTCTGTCTAAAATCACCACAGAATAGCATTTGACGCCACCCATGGACCGATCATCTTGTCTTATGTCTCGCAATGTTAAGCCCAAGTTAATGGGTATTTTAAACATTGTATGGGCCGTTTTCCCTTCAGTTAATAATGTAGGTGCTATGCCTGGTGAAAAAACAGCAAGAGGAATTTTGCATTGATTCCATATTTGAGCCAAGATGACTTTGGTGAGAAATGTTTTCCCCGTACCACCGGGTGCATCTATAAACAGGATTTCCCCCAAATCAAGTGCTACGCTTTGACATACTCGCTCGAATATTATACGTTGTTCCGTCGTTAATTTTGTGATATCATTTTGTAATATTTCAGCTAGGTCCGATGCATTATTATTTATTTCTGCTATATACTCTCTGTTAATGCGTCCATAATTTAAATTTGGAGGTGGCATACCATAATGCGACGAAGGATTTCCCCCGATAGATGTACCTATGTCTTGAATATCCAGCAAGCATCGATTAAAATTACTGTCACGTAATTTATCGTTGAGCTCGCTTTCATTGTTTAGCTGCATATTTCTGAAAATGTCTTCCGACAATTTTGTTTGATACTTTAGCCATAACTGTGCAGCATCTGAAAGTCCAAAAAATTCCAACATAATTGCAAACAAATGCCGAAAGTATTGGGTACTCTTCCTAATGCATGCTTCGGCCATTGCGTTATCCCAATGTTCATCTCCATCAAGTAAATGGCGCGCATTGCAGGCAACTTGATAAGTGGGATACACAGTACCATCAACCTTTCGCAGTTCGGCGAAAGAAGTAGGTCCTCGAACTGTATGTAGAAGTAGTCGTAGCATTCTGAATTGTTTGGATGCACTGCATATACTCTTCCGAGGATATGTTCTTTGAAAATTCCAGGCTCACTATCCACAGGTGTCCCACGTCTTCTACGGTTAAACGTACCGTGTTGTTTGTTATAAATATAATACGACGGTACTTCGTCGTATAACAGCATTTATGCGAAATTATCTGTTTCACAAAGTTGGAAATATGTCAGCAAAGCTGTTTGTCTCGGATTTTTTAATCATTCAGCAACATTTTCAGGATTGAAATAAACTCTTTGACCGCCTTCAAGATGGACATGAAGATGAACCACTGGCGGATATCTATCGTGGATAGAAAAACTTAACAGACGCCATACCGCTTCAGAAGAACTTATGTTTTGATTGATTGTCCAAAATTATATCCTGGCCACGTAGCCTACTTGTAGCTGTAAAACCGCCTTCTTGAGGTGATCTTCGCCGATATAAAGGATACCCATTTTCGCCTGACCGTTGAACTGGATAGAGCTCTAGGATACCTTTTAGAACAACGATTTTCCTGCATGCAAAGGGAGTTCCTATTAAGGGTGCCGCACGGCCCATGAACCATGTATGTTTTTATAATATCGTGTTATATGGGGTCTTGGTTTCGGTCAGGAAATTCAGCACTTATAACTGTGTCAACAATATCTGGGCGAATTTTTATTTGCAGCCACAGTAAAATATGTGCATGAGGTAATCCACGTTTCTGCCATTCAACGCTATACATGTGACACAAAGGTGGGCCAAAAAGTTTTTCTTTTGTGAGCAAGTTTATCATGAGCTTTAACTTAAAATGGGAAACTCTAGCTATAACATCGTGTCTATCGTGAGGTGCCTGTCCTGGTAGAAGTTCTTTGGTAATTTCATTCCATTTTGGATTAGTTGTGAATGTTATGAAAAAGTCGGGTCGACCATACTTTCGCACATAACAAAATGCATCTTGCGTACGCTCATGCATATAACGTGGCGAACCCGTAAAACTGGACGGAAGGATAACCAACTGACCTAAGTTTTCAGCGTTGTTCTCTTGTTGCATGGAGTCGCGGAGATTCACGTAATCTTCGGCTCGTAAACATCTCTGGTTAGTGCGTATGTACACTAGGCGCTCAGTCCCTACTTTCGCATATATATCGACAATAAACTGACTGAATAAACCTCGAAATCTCTGGAGATAAATAAAGTACTCACGACGTATTTGCAGCATGTTACATTAATGGAAGTAGTATGTTACATTAATGGAAGTTTGCACTAACAAATGGAACGTAGACATATAAATACCTAAAAATATACCTCAAATTTTATCTTTGAAGCCAAACAGTGGAAATCAATTAAAACTATGGATAAGACCATGAACTCAAATACACTACATAGCCAATTGTAACCGAGAAGTGATGAAATGGAATCCGTCATGTCTTCTCCGCAAATGGCATCTTTTCTTCTTATCGCCAACACCGCGTGCTCACAGCCTAGCGTCGTCTCAGCTGTCTGTTTCTTTTAGGATCATGTAGTTGAATTACAACGGGTTGATAGCAGCTGTCCAGGAGACTAACCTAACTAGTTCATGTGGTCTGACATCTCTAGCGGACTTTATTGTAGTTAGGTATGGCCTATGTCGAAATGTAATCTGGCTTTCTGTGTTCATCGCACGGTGAATTTTTGCCCTTCCCTGTATTGAAGTGGAACTAGTGTGCAAGGATGCCTCTATCTCACGATATGTCACATGACGATCTTTCATTGTCATTTCATGCACTGCATCGATGTTTTGTGGCACAACAACCGATTTTGGTCACCAACTACTAACTTGCTTGAATTTACATCTTTAGTAAATCTTGGTTTTAACGAAAAATGTCAAACTGATGTTATTATACTGACTTCTGCAAAGTGTTTGATTCCGTTAATCATGATCTACTTTTACTTAAGCTGGACTTTTTAGGTTTCCCCCAAGTTCTTTGTTGGATTTCTTCATATTTAAGAAATAGAGTTCAGCTATTGTGATTTAAATCCACTCTTTATTGTCCGCTTGATGTCACTTCTTGTGTTCCTCCAGGAATTCATCTTGGCCCATTATTGTTTATCCTTTTTATAAACGATCTTCCTTCATCCTTGAATTACTCTTGTGTTCTGATGTATGCTGATGATGTCAAACTATGCCTTTCATTTAATGATATCTTTTCGATCTAACATCACTGCATTCATGGTGTTCATGCAATCTTCTTCAGCTTAACTGCGCAAAATGCATGTTTATGACTTTTAATTGCCTGAAACCTCATCTTCTTTCTTACACGATCGAAAACAATTTATTAGTGCGTGTCGCTACCTTCAGTGACCTCGGAGTCATTTTTGACCCTTAACTGAGCTTTAACCATCATATTTCTTCTAAAAGTATTTTTGGTTTTATTAAAAGATGGTCTAAAGAATTTAACGATCCCTACGTTACAAAGCTTCTTTTTTATCTCTCTAGTCCGCCCAGTACTCGAGTACTATTCGTGCGTCTGGAGCCCTCAATACAAAATACATCAAGACCGTATTAAGTCAGTACAGAGCTAATTCCTTCTTTTTGCACTTCGGGGCTTAAACTGGAACCCTAGTGTACGTTTGCATTCTTTCTCAAGCAGGCTTCTTCTTATAGATCTTTCTTCGTTGAGTAATCGCCGAAAATCTTTAGGAATAAGCTTTCTTCGTAAACTTATTACTGGTATTGTTGATTCGCTGGGGCTTTAGAGTCAACTTAGTTTCTGTGTCCCTAGTCGTACTACTATGAAGTTTCTTTTTCGAATCACAATTTCTCGAGTCGTTGTGCGGTCGAAAACCATGATTCCAGCAACGTCGTCCACAACAGGCGCATTGAATTGGTGTTTTATTAGGATTGATGACAATAGCGTTATTGTCATTTTGCAATTCGTGCATGCGTGATTTGCAGAATTTCAATAATTCATGGTGTCGATTCAAGAGGGCAACCAGCTCGCCGACGATGCGCCTGGCGTTAGGCGAAATGAGGTTAGTGTAGCCACAACGTGCATCCACGCGATTGGCGTGCTCACCTCCCATGAAGTATATTTGTAAAAACTTATGTGTTTCGTTTTGCATTGGAAGCAATGAGCCCACTTTGTGGTACACTTGGCCTCTGGTTTTGGACTTTGAATTGAATTGTTGATCATTTGCCGCAGTATTATGAACTATTTCTGTTGCTTCGAACTATGTCATTTGGAAGCATGAATTGAATGTGCGAATGGACTTCAGGAAGAGGTTTGAATCTATATCAGTGCCGATGAGCAAGCTGGTCAATGGTTGTGGTGGTGTCTCAATTTTTGGTAGTTGCATTTTACCTGATGCGCAACACATGCCACCTGGCTCATGTTTAAATTTGAGCGCATAACAATGGGGACATTCTTTGTCCATTGAACCTGTCTGTGTCAATTGCGAACCGGCGCGCTTGTCTCCGTTCCAATTGTCGTTGATTTCATTCAGCTCGTGCCTCTTGTGATCGTGATGCACGCAATAGCGACATGCTCACACGCGTATTTTCGTTATCTTCTTGTATTTGTCCGTCCGTTCTCTCTGCTATACTATTTTGCATGTTTGTTGCATTATGTGTTCGACGGGTCAAATAGGCCCCCCTGCGTCTTGCTGGCATTGTAAACACACATACAATGGACCGATTATCTATTTCTAGAATTCGCAGCGAGCGCTGCTATGTCCTGGCTCAAAAACAAGGTATACGTATGTAAAAATTTTCTCTTCAATGAAGGTCAAACGGATATGTCCTGTATCGCGTTCATGTAGCTGCTACACCTTTCGTCTTTGCTAACGTAGTTCACTTTTTCATGTCGCAAGTCAGCAAAAATCTCAAATTGTTTTCCAGTTAGCAAATTTTGCAATTTTACCAATTTTGTCACGTTGCGTGAATGCTTCTATTGTCTTTCATTGTGGTCTATTTTTGCATTGCCATTAGTAACGGAACTTTATGCTCACTATACTTACACGCTTATTTTCGTTATCTTGTTAGACTGTTGTTTACTTTAACACACACACTAATAGCCCAAATTGTTGTACTTGCTGACGAAAAACGGTATGCCGATAATGTATTGGGTCTTTCTTGTAAATTAATGTAATCACACGCTTTTCGTTGTGATACATAACAAACGAGAATGAAATTTCAAAATGACACTACGGTTAATAATTTGAAAAATCAGACGAATGAATTGACATAATTATTTCTTAAATATTTGACAAGGCTACTTGATTGATTTTAAATTTTGTCTCTAATTATTGGGAATTGTTTATACGAAAATACAAAAATCGCGATTAAAACATGGTGGATGGGGGTAGAAGGATAAAAAATACATTACGTCCTATTCCAATACCTACCAAATATATAAAAAAATTTCATAAAAATCAGTCGAGCCGTTTCGGAGGAGTTTATACACTAACACCGTGACACGAGATTTTTATATATTAGAATTATATTATATTCTGTTTATTTTAGACCAAAGTTTTGTAGTGGAAGTGTCAGGAGCAATTTCTGAAGTGAATTGATGTAGATTTTTTTTTTCTTATTTTAATTTCACGTGTTAAGAGGGCGTTTGCCTTTTTGTAGCTTATAATGTTGGCGGAGTTAATGCATCGATTTAATTTTAGCCACTCTGAGTTTTGACTATTTTTTAGTTTTTGGAGAGCAGGATCCCACCGGAGGACTATGTACTTGTGGTTGTTTTGTCGAGATGTTTGCGGGATTTCTTGATTTGCACTTTGTGAAGTATTATTTTGACCATATTGGCTGTTTCTTTATTAATATTGTTACTGGATTGTTTTTCATAGTTGAGTTTATCGGTGAGTTGATCAAAGAGATGCCAGTTAGCTTTAGTAGTAAGGAATTTTGGTCTAGCTAGAAAAGGGTTGGGAGGAGATTTTGGAAGAGATTAATGTGGACGGGAAAGTGGTCACTGCCATGAAGGTATGAGTCGGTTTCACATTTACAATCCAATGCCAGAGAGGGTGAGGCGAGAGTGAGATATATATGTGTAAATGACTGGTGGGGTGGAGGAACCGTCGAAGTCGCTATTAAGAGGTATTGTGTTTTGTTGGATTGATTTGTGGATTAATAGGGCTACACCACTGTAGAATATTTAGCATTGTGATAGAGTTATACCAATTTTATCTAATTTTTAAGTGTTTGATCTGGTTTTTACCCAGTTACATTTACAAAAGAGGTATGTCCCTCTAAGTCAATCATCAGATTGACAAGAGGGCCCATGATGCTGTAGGGGTAGAAGGCCCCATACCCCTCCTATGCCCCATGAAAAAGAGGAAGTTAGGTGTCGTCTTGGATGTTGAACGGATTGAAATTAAGTTTATTTGGTACGTTAAGGATGTTCTTTTTCTTGGTTTTAAGACTAGTTGATATGCTGGTTTTGACATTAATATTCTTTGATCTTTATTTATTTGTAGATGATGTATGTGGTTTGCGGATGTCCTCACCATTGCTGAGAGAGTCCATGTCCAAATCCGTGTGGTCATACGTGGCTAAGATCCTGGGTTTAGTTTGTTGTTTTGAGGTTGAAGCGGGGAGTGTAGTTGCTGGTGCATTACTTGTGTTGGTTTGTGTTGACGGTTCAGTAGATTGACTAGATGATTGATGTGCCGAGTTGTTATTTTGTGGGTTGTTTAAAATATTTGAATATTGACCAAGTTGATGAGTATGATGACGAGTGTGGTATATTGAGAGGGCAGTTTTTTTTTTTTTTTTGTATCAACATTTTCCGTTATTTTGATAGCTGTTAGTTCCTGTTGTTTGATGAAAGTTGGACATTGTTTATCGAGTGCGCTATGATTTTTTTGTGCGTCCGGTAAGTTTTTGCAGTTTATGCATGCTTTGTTATTCTGTCCCATTTCATTTTCGGTTGTGTGAAGGTCTTCGGAACAATTAGCACATATTTTGTTGCTTTTGAAGATAAAGGAGGGATGACCGAAGCGGAGACAGTTCTTGCATCTTAGTGGCGATGGTATATGAGGGCGAACATGTACCCTTTCGTATCCAATCATTACTTTGTCTGGTAATGAGTGTGATGCGGAGGTGAGTATAATTAATCCGGTTTCTTTTAATGTATCATCATACTTCTTTTTAATTTTGTAAACTTCTGTTATACTTTCCACAAGGAAAATGACGTCATTCAGGGGCTGCTGTTGTAGAATGTTATGGGGATCAATAGTCACATCAAGAATTGATGTGCCTTGATTTGAAAATTAATAATGGTCACTCTCGTTAGTGTTAAGCAATTTCTGCCTTTTCACGGTGAATTATTTCTGACTGCCTCTTCCTTTTTTGTGCGTCAACACAAAACGGCTCTTGATGGCACATAACATTTTTAAGTAAACCATAAATTGTTAATTTTTTTTAAAAGATTTTTTAAATAAGTATCAGGAATGAAAAAGGGAGCTGCAAGAACTATTTGCATAAATTGCAATGTGTTCTAAATCATGTATTTTACACAAATTTGTAGTTTTAATTTAGCCATCGTGCTCGCAAAGTTCCACGTGTGTGTATAACCAAAACAAAAAACAGCTGTTCATGATGTAAGATATCCAGTCTGAACGAAAAAATATATCAACGTGAGGTAGTTTGGTGTGAATTCAGTATTACATGGTTGATAAATATGGATCAAAAACTAATAGTGTCCACATTTCAGTTCGATAAGTCAAAAAACAAAACACTTTTTCTAATAAGATCATTAATTTAAACGGTGGTTTGCATGGGAGGTACCCATCCTGGTAACCCTAGAATCATGAAATTTACATGGTTGTTGAATATGGATCAGAAGCTAATAGTGTCTAAATTTCAGTTAGATACGTAAAAAAACCAAAAACCTTTTTCTAAGAGCATTAATTTAAATGAGGGTTTGTAAGTGAGATACCCCCTTAGTGGTCCAGTTAGGCTGATTCCGACAAATGTGCAGCGTATGGTAAAAAGAAATCTATGTTCAAAATTTCAGCTTTCTAGCTAAATAACTCAGGGATTAGTTTGTGTACATAGAGACGGACAGACGGACTCGTCTAATCGAAGTGATTTAGCCATGTCCGTTTTTGTGGTCTGCGACGTCTCCTTCTATGTGTTAGTTAATATATTTATTTACCTTATAATTCATAGTTATACAATTGTCATAATTTGTTTTTTTTGATACCTGAGACCCATATAGCAAAATAGAGCTGAATATAGATTTGAATATTATAAGTTTGTTGTCCAGTTAAAGTTGTGAATTCCGGTTTATGAGCGGATAAAGTATATAAATAGCTTTGTTTATTTAATCCAGGGTTTTACCAATGTGTTTATTAAATGTAAGTTTTTTCTTCTAAGTGTTATCCTAGATATCGTACGCTATTAGTCCAATGAATCTAATGAAATAGTATTATTAATATTTAGATTAGCATTGGGTAAGTGTGTACTTTTCATCCTTCTTGTGAAGTAGATCGCGCTAATCTTGCTAATATTGAACAAAATTTTCCACATTTTATAATAAGTATCCAGGACAGTTAAAGAGTTTAGAAGGGTATTGTGCATACATGTTACCCGTACAGTAAAGCGCAGTGTCGTCTGCAAAAGTGGAAACAATGCAGTTTTCAAGAATAGATACATCATACATTATACAATATCGGACCCTGGGGTACCCCAGCAGTGTGCGATTGAATTCCACTTAACTCGACGAAAAACTGTCGATGGGTGAGAAAACTTTGCTCAATTTTTGTAAGATAAACATAAAGTATAATGCAACACATATGGGACCTGAAACCAAATTGAGTAGTTGGAATAATAGAATGTGCTTCTAGATGCAAGTTAAGCTTCCGCCGTATGATTTTTTCGAATAATTTCCTAAAGCAGCGTAATAAACTGATAGGACGGTAGTTTTCAGGCAAGTCAGGTGGTTTCTCTGCTTTTGGAATGGCTATGTTTTTAGCAGTTTTCCAATCTGAAGACAATATTCAAAGATGGAAGCAAGAAAACGGGTAACACTAAGTGGTAAGTTTTTTGTACAAATATTAGGGTTATTGTCCAAACGTGAAGATTTCTTCGTTTTCAGTGAGTGAATTATATTCTCAACATCATCAGGTGATACAGATGTTGCATAAAACAAGTGATGACTGTTGAGTTCGCTCACAGAAGCCCTAATAGTGCGCTTTGTTACGCTGTCTGAAAGTGACACAGTTAATTTGTGTTTTTTTTTGGAATATATCTCTAAGTACATTAGCTTTTTCTTGCCTAGTAGAGTACGAAACTTGGTACAAATTGGTTATTGTTTTTGGTAAGTTTTGTTATTTTCCAAAAACTTTTGTAGTGTCTACCTAGATTCATAATCTTATTGTTCTAAGTGATGTTATTATGTACTGATATTTGTTTGGCTTTACAGATAGGTTGCCTTGTCCTTAACCAATGTCTTCTACCTCTTTTTAATAAGCTCAGTGATATTATTAGGCAATTTTTTGCAGAGGTTAGTTCAGTTATAAGTGAGTCAACCATTTTATCAATCAACTCAATGGTGGGAAGCGCAGATGGTGAAACAGCATGTCAGTAAAATTGCAGTTCAAGATTTGCTTAAAATGTTTCCAATTGGCTTTCGAGCAAAAAAGAAAGGTGTTTTCAACAATAATTGGCTTAGAAGTCTCCTTAGCATTTACCGGAAGATGATCTGATGCAAGATCATTACAAGATATCGGTTCATTGTAATGAAAAGGTCTATTGTTGACGGTTTTGCTTTGTAGCTTGCTGGAATATGCGTTGGATCTTTGCACAATTGAAATTTGTCAATGTAGGACAATTCATAAAGGATATTCCCCCAACAGTTAGCCTTACCGCAATCTATTTCTGGAGTTCAAGTCAACACCTAATATATAGTGACCAGTTATGCATGCAAATTTAAGTAAATCGGTCTTGAAACAGCTTTTTTGGTGGTTTTTGTCATTCGACAGAGTGCATGATACATTTTGCCGATGAGTCTATATAAACTTCTACTCCTATATTTTCAATTAAGTGTGTATTTACAATCGGAACTTCCCTATGCTTCAGTTCATTACTTATAGCTATAGCAACGCCACCTCCCCTATTACAAGTACAGTCATTAGAGATTATAAACCGATCATTTTGCGTTAACCAGGTTCCGTTTAACAGACTGACATAAATATTGTTATGAATTAAGAAGTTTGCAAGTTCATTTCTTTTGCAACGGACGGCACGTGCATTCCATGCCATAATATTTAGATAATCTAAATTATTTATTTATTACCATAGACATATTTAAGTACTAATTGCGTAATAACATTAAATTGCTTACTTTTATTTGAACATCTTTGGAGTTTGTCCATAAACTCTGACGTAATAGAACTTATTTCTTCAAACGTAAAAAGATCAGCGTTCAATTTATCAGTTGAGAGAACCGATGAGAGCCTTGCTGTAGCTAAGAGCAGGCAATTGACCTTGCATAAGAATATTATTACTTTGGTTGCCGTTAGTTACACTCATACTCGGCATAACTTTAGTATTTGTAGTAGTATTTAGGGCAGCGCTATTGTTAGTATTGTTATGCTGGTAGCTACCGTTGCGTTGAGCTGGGTTGTTGTGGTTTAAGTTTAGTTTGGAGCGACCTCTTTTGAATCAACGAAATATACGAAGCCCGGCTAGCGCAGACAGCATCGGTAGAGTGGTGACCCGTGTCCATAAAGTTGACAATTGTAACATTGTGTAAGTTTGCTAGGTGATTTTGTCTTGTATTCCTAAAGAACTTTGGTGTGATTGATGTACGGATGATCTTTCCGCAGTTTTTGAGGAGTAGTTGATTTATTTGCCAAATACACTACATATAAGAGAATTTTAAAACCAGCTTTTGTTGTTTTTTCAATAGTTTTGACTTCAGTGCATTTTACACCATGAGAAATTAGCATAGTTTTAATCTCATCATTAGGCAATTTATCTAAACCAGAGAGGGACGGCTTTATAAGGTTTAGTTTCTCTGTTTTCATAAGAGAAACACTCATAATTGTCACTTTTGAGTAGATCGCAAATTGTGTTATGGCAGTCAAAGTTATTAACAAATACTTTGATACCAATTGATATTTCTTTAATGTATCATGTATATATTTTGTGCTCTTCTTTCAAAACATTTGAATGTTTATTTAAACGTACCATCTTATTTGTGCTAGACCAGTGTTCTTGTACTGTTGGTTGGTTTCCGTGGCTGACCGGTATAGTCCACTACGAGCCACAATTAGCACGAGTGCCGTTTTAAAACCACTTCTTAGCCGAACGCAGTCAGTATTACTTAATCCAACATGTCGTATTTAGGTATTTTAATAAGTCACCCAGACATGTGACTGAATAGTACGAGAGGTTTTTGATGATGTATTTGCCCAGAAACTTATTTCTACTTTTTGCTATGGCTGGGCATTGACATAGTAAATGGGTGAGTGACTTCTCTTCCTCTTCGCTGCTTCTACAATGGCTTCTGAACGGAATACCCAGTCTCTCCGTGTGAGTCCCTACACACCAGTGACCAGTAAAAACCGCTGTTAGCCGTGCGGTATCCGAGCGTCTTCTGTTGATGAGTCTAAGTGACATATTTTCGTTGTAACTAGGCCAGGAAGCACGTGCCACTCTGCAAGATTCAAGATCTTTCCACCGCCTATTTGCCAGCTGATGGAAATACAGGAAGTTGTTCCTCTTGACGACCGCCAGGTGAATTGGGATCTGTTCCGCTAACGATAAATCAATGGAAACACCAAAACGAGCTAGTTGGTCAGCCTTCTCATTTCTCTCAATGTTCCTTTGGCCGGGAACCCATAAGAGAGTGATATCAGCTTGACGACTGAGCTCGCTTATCGTCGACCTGCATTCCTTAACGAGTGGCCATCAAATAATTGCACCGTATGTAAATATCGGGCGTTATCGCTGTGTACATCCATGCTTTTATGCTAGGATATGGGCCTTCTCTCTTGCCAAGCAATCTCTTTCAAGAGTAAAAGGCCACATAGGCTTTCCTATCCCGTAACTCTATATTGGATTTCCAATTGAGTTTTGCGTCCAGCATAACTCCCAGGTACTTAATTAGAAAGTTGAAGCTGTTGTCCATTCAGAAGAGGAAGGATGAAAACCGGTATTTTTGTCTTCGTTGTAAAAGCACCAGTTCTGTCTTGCTCGGGTTAACGTTAAGGCCACATCCTCTGGCCCACTTTAACAGTTTCCCCAGGGTTCCGTGCACGATGTTGCTTATCACACTAGGAAACATCCCTGATACATGAATACCCTTGCCCCCGTCTCCTCTAGTACATTGAGGATGTTGTCTATGACTAACAGCCACAGCAGTGGAGAGATTACCCCGCCTTGTGGTGTCCCTCTACTGACTTATATACTTAAAATCAAGTTTCCTAACTCTGACTGTACTGTTCTAGTTTTTAGCATATTAACTATGCACTTCCCAATGTCTTCTTCTACGCCAATCCTAGCTAGAGAATCCTGGATAGCACGTGTGCTAACATTGTTAAAAACACCCTCTATATCTAAGAAGGCTGCGAGAGAGTATTGTTTATAGTAGAACGCCCTCTCTGCCGTACGGACTACCTCTTGCAGAGCCGTTTCCGTGGATCTACCATTAAGGTACGCGTGTTGGCAAGTCGAGATGGGAAATTTATCAATAATGGATCGAAGATGGAGCTCCAATACGCTTTCCATCGTCTTCAAGAGGAACGATGTTAAGCTGATTGGCCTGAAATCTTTTGCGGACTCATGACCAATCTACCCAGCCTTTGGTATGAAGACTACCTGGACTCTTCTCCAACTCATTGGTATATGGTTTAGATGGATGCATGCCCTAAAAATCAACCTTATCATGTAGCTTCTTTAGCATTATCGGAAATATTCCATCAATGCCAGGCGATTTATAGGGCGAAAACGTATTGATTGAGTGCGTTATCTTGTGGTCTGTAAAGATCGAATCAACGTCTTGTGAAGATTGCCGTAACCGTAACCGTAACGGGTACTTCTGAATCAGTAGTCACATCTTTACAGTCAGGGAAGTGTGTTCTAAGTAGGAGGTCAAGTGTCTTAGCAGATGATTCTGTCCATGTTCCACCTTCCTTTTTCAAGACTGAAAGGTTTACACTTTCCTTGGACAAAACCTTACCTAGTCTTGCTGAGACAGAAGTAGACACTATCGACTCACACAATTCCTTCCAGCCATTATTTTTGGCGGTCCTTATGGCTTTTTTGTAAGTCTTGAAATAGTCTTTGTATAATTGCCAGTTGTTAATCCTGTAACATTGGTTAAAGAGCTTTCATGTTTCCTCTCTGAGCTTCGAGAGTTCTTCGGTTCACCACTGTGGGCAACTTTAATGCCTCCTTCTAATAGGGCAGGATATCTTGTACGCTTTGCTGAAAGCTTCCTCAAGATATTTAACCCTCCTTTCAATTTCGTCCACGGAGTCAATAGTCAAGTGTGTAAAAGTGTTTAGTTTCGATTCGCTACCCTTGTAAGAATGTCCCATTTAAATTGCGTTGGTTTCTATATGGAACAACATTCTTTGTCTTTAAATTCAGATTGTAGAGTATCCAACTGTGAACCGAGAGGGATCTTTTGTTGGACACCTTCCAGTTCTTAACCTTAACCTCTGAATTCTCGGACAGGAGAGTTATGCCTAGTACCTTTTCCCATCCTGGGAAGCCTGCTGTTTTAAAAATATATTACAAACTAACAGATTGGAAGTACTAATAAAATTAAAAAGTGACTCACCCCTTTCGTTGTCCTCGGTGCTTCCCCTTAGCCAATGGCGTGCATTGGCGTCGCATCCTAGAAGTAGGGGAGTGTTGCTGGCTGTCGCACGTCTGGAGGTGCTTCCTTGTTGTGCGCCATGTATGCGGATGCTATAAGTATGGTTTTCTCCTCCAACACTTAAATTTTTACGGCTGTTAAATCACCCGTGCAGAATTGAGGACAAAGGAAAGCGTTTACACTAAGATACATGTTCTTGGCTTGCCACATACCTTAGCGTATAGTAGTTTGTACTTTGTATTCCTGAGCCCCAGAATGTCTGTACCTCTTACCCAGGGCTCTTGGATGATGCAGATGTCAATATCCTCCTCACCCAGGAGGACGGCAAGATTATCCGAGGCATTCTTAGAATGCTTAAGGTTAATCTGCACGACCTTCAGCATCAGATGTGTGTTTAGTTGGCGTGCTTGTTACTTCATCCTGAAGCATTAGGTCATCATCTAATTCCTCGTCCGATGACCCGAAAATTTTTAGTTTGGCGTACCTCACGGCGAACCGCATTTTGTGATCAGTTTTCTCTAACTCTTTAACGGAATCCTCGTTAATCGAGAGGAGTAGAGACATACTGCTCTTTTGTTGCCCTTCGTCCTTGATAAAAATCCAGTCATTCATTGGCATGGTAGGATTCTACCGCTGCAGTAGCCGTTGCACCTTGTCGTGCTCCACCTTCATACAGGCAACCAAATGCGAGCTCTCGGCCCCCTTAGGATGCCCCGAGCTGAGATAAGCTTAAGCCTTAAGCCCTCTCAAGCATTGCTTATTTTAGCAATGCATTTACCCAGGAACTCAAAAGACGGACGGTCGTCACATTTGATCACCCTGCAGCCGCGGAAAACCGCAGAAGAGTCGAATCTTGGTGGAGATGAACATAGTTCAGAGAGAAGGTGTTCCATCACCAACTCAATTAACTTGGGCTCAATCTCCCCCCATTTGTCCAACACCTTCTTAACGCTGTTTGTGGCTTCATCAACGAGTGCCACCGTCAGCTCATCCCGAGCGACGTCACTGAACAGCCGCTTGACACTTGTTGAGGGACCTTCTTTGTCTGTTGTTTTGGCAACATTGATCTTCTTCGCATTAGCATTTGTAGTGGTCTCATCCTGAGATCGATTACGCTTAGTCGCCTCTGCAGGTATCACATGAGTGGAAATGTACTCCTCGTACTCGTCCATCACGGCCTGGTTTTTGATTTTGTCGGCGTGGTCGAACTCATGTACCATCCCACTCTCCTCATTTTTGGCAATCTTGTCTAAGATGAATAGGGCTTTCTGGTACAGGTTCTTCCTGACCATCGCTTCCAACTTGCCTTTCTTTGGCTTAGGTGCGCTATGGCTGGCGCTATCCTTTGCCGTTTTAGCTGATGTTGTCGGTTTGGTACTATTTTCAATAGCCACCGACGTAGTTGTTGCTGCTGTTGTGAACGCTACAGCTTGCCCGCTGTCAGCGGCGACTTCCTGGCTTGAGGCCAGTAACTCGTCCATGGAGCTCATCCCGAGCTCCCATTTCGTCCTCCTTGGTTTTGTTATTTGTAAATTATTTATTTTGTTGTTGTACATGTTTGGTCCCACGAGTTTTGGGGAGTGTAGTTCCACCGGGGCATAGCCCCCTGTACTCCGGCAAGGCTAAAGTTTAAACCGGAGGTCGCCAGGTATCCGGTGTCCACCGTCATCAGGCACACTCACGCAGTGCCATTCATCACATGGACACGGTTGTTATAAATCCGGGATTGCGGGTTTTATCGAGTTTATCTCTCTAAGTCCACCATATTCCGTTAACAGCAGGGACACCTCTAGCAGGATGTGGCTCCTCACTACGTATGCACGGTCTTGAGCAGTAAGCCCCTGGCTTGTTTACAGAGAAACCTTGTCCCCGTTCTTGTACTTTTGTCTGTGCCGTTTTATTTAATTTTCTTTGCAGCTTTTTGTTATATTGTGTGTGTTCTGTCACCAGACAGATTGCGTTTTACGATTTCTCTTGTTGGTAGAACTTTATATTTGCGTAAGTGTTTTTGTTGTGGGCGTAACTGTCGCCGAAGTGACCGATGACGTGATCGATTCCTGATTGGACGAACTGTTGTTGTTGCGGCTGCATGTAGTGGTCCTTGTTGTTGTTGCGATCGATGCAGTTGCTGTGTACATTTTTTGTTGATGCTGTATTAGGTGTTGTTGTGTTAGATGTACTTTTTGAATTGTTATTGCAGTTGTTGATGCAGTTATTTGAGGAGTTGTAACAAAAGGAGTTTGCGGGGAAGGGCACACGACGGTAGTGAATGCCTGTTACTTAAGCAAAGAGCAGGAGTGCAAGGTCTTGCTCAACGCTCCGGCGATTTTGCACTTAGAAGGGAATCTTTTGTTTTATTTTTATGTTCCGTTGAGATGAACGAGAAATATACATTCCTTGATGACTTTATTGGATTTTGTTCCTTTCGTTTCTTTACCTTCTTTTACACACTCTTCTTGTTCCAATCGTTTTGAATGCGATCATTTACTATGACTTACTACTCAAAGATATAATACTCTTCACGCTCCTCCGTGTTACATCCAACCGAACTGCAACAAATGCCAGATATCAGATATGCTTCCTTTCTGAGCATCAATATTCTCTTTGTCACAGTTTGAGTATCAACAAAGAACACAGTTTTTTGTACAAAATGTGAGCACGTTTATGGGGCACAATACAGTTCTGTGTGTGTTTTTTGTTTTTTTTGAATTTGGGTTTGTATGGGAGGTTCCTTTGCTGGTACCCTTGGATTATGAAATTTACATGGTTGATGATTGATCAGAAACTAATAGTGTCTAAATTTCAGTTCGATACGTCAAAAAACAATAAAAAATGTTCTAATAAGAACATTAATTTAAATGAGGGTTTGTATGGGAGGTACTCCCTTAGTGGTCCGATTCGGCTGATTCTGACAAATGTCCAGCGTATGGAGAAACCTATATGCAAAATTTCAGCTCTCTAGCTCAAAAACTGAGGGACTAGTTTGCATACATACAGACGTACAGACGGACATGGCTAAATCATCTCGTCTCATCAAGCTGATCTTCGATTTGATGTCTTCTGCTGTGTTTTGCACACTTCATGACAAATTTATAATACTATTCACTCCTGTGAATCACTTAGGGTCTTGACTGAAATGTGTAAATAATAGCAACGTATATTTCATACACAATTGCGTGAACGCTTTGTTTTCATTATTGACTGTGTAACAGTGTAAATCATCTATTCAGTGTATATCGTATTCATAAATGTAAAGAAACAATAAATAATGCCGCGACTGGACAGACTTGCCAATTCATCATAAAATCACAAAGTTGGCAGCCCTCAGTATACAAGGATTAAACTACTCAATTGTCGATTAAGTTAACGGCATAGCGTAAATTTTTTTTATATGTAGTTAGTTTAAATAGTGTAAACTATACATACTTTAAACTCTATACACTCCAATTACAGATTTGAGTGAAGACCCTAACTATATACAATAGACAACACAAATCAACCAGACAATAATCCCAATTGGAAATAAATTAAAATGGAAATACCACATCCAAAAAAAACCTGACTTAATTAAGTTGAAATTCAAGTCAATAGTCAATGCCAGGAAAAAATTCAAAAGTATCCAGTTAGTTTATAAGACGATAATAAAGCCCATTTGGTATAGCAAAATACACAAATACAATACTTATTCAAAGGCAGCAATCAAAAATTATTCGAACGACGATATTCATAGGGACCTGAATATATGAACAATAATGTAGGAAATCCGAAATGTTAGCAGAAGACAATAGTGGTAAACGCTGGCGTTTTTCTTTGTCTTCTTTTCGGGTCTTTCGTGTTTGTTCATATATGCTACGTGAAAACAAGGTCTATGAAAATAATAACTATAAAACTAGCAGGATGTGCGAGTGAGATAATAAAATTTAACGAATAAAGAGTATTACCTAAAACATTTGACGAGAAATGATTTTACAAATGTTACAGCTAATCAACCAGTATCCAGTAAATGTTTGGAAGGAGAGGCAGAGCAACGTCTGCCCGGGTATCTTGTATTGTATATAATATTAGCGTGGCCCGGCGCACGATGCTACGGCCCCGTCGTGATTTTTGTTGTTATTGTTTTCCATTGCTATCGTTTCGATAGAGAAGCAATCTACCGTTTAACTTTAACACATACAATATTTGATCAAACAGAAACGGAGTTCTATAGCAATGAACTTTTTGCATTTTGGCATTATGAACTTACAGTAGAATAAAAATAATTGCACTTCTTATTAAAAAAATTTGGAAATAAGTGTATAAAAACTTGCGAGTTACAAAAAAGTAGATAGCATATAAACATTCTCTATACATATACATGCCAACTTTCATGCTGATCGGTGAAACGGTGGTGGAGTTCATCGCCGTTAAACTATTTTTCTCATCCTATTTTATATATATAGATATATATACTATATATATAAACCTTCCACTCAACTCTCTCTACCACTTGCAATTTAAAGTATATCCACGTCATTGATAGCCGACAGTTTGAGAAGCACTACAGCAGTCGACAGTTTAATCAAAAACACACTCATAAATGACACAAACACATCAAACATACAAAACTTCCTCTCAACTCCCTCTGCAACTTGTAATTTAGAGCAAAAAAATATTATTATATTTTTAACTGCCATTGCTGATGTTTAAACCAGAGTTGCAAACTGGTTCGAACCGAACCGTCGCGTTTTTTGGGCGAACCATGAACAGAACCGTTTTTACTTTAAAAAGACAAAGCCGGACCGAAAACCACTCCAAAAAATGTTTCGGTTCGGTTTATGCTAAAAATGCGATTCTTACGATAAATCTACTAAAATTTATTTTAATTGACTTAAGGGCAAATGTAGATGAAGACCTTTTAAAAGACATTCTTTTATTTAATTTGAATACAGAATCATCACATGATTCTTGAAATAATAATTTTCGTAAAAGAAAAGTATTGAAACATAATATAGACACTTATTGCAAAAATATAGAACTATTTGAACCGAAGCGAACCGCGGTTTAGAGGTACCCATGAACCGGTTCTTACACCGGTACAAGTTTCCTCTAAATGGTTCGAACCACTGAACCGAACCACACCTATTTTTGAAGTGGTTTGCAACCCTAGTTTAAACTTATACTTCTAAAAATGTAACAGTCGACCCAGATTCAAAAACTGAGAGCTGACAGTTTGAGAAGCACTACAGGCACTACATAAGTTGGTATTTTAATCAAAAAAACATATGAGGTCTACACGATTTAGCATAAATAGCCGCAATTTATGCAATCTCGTGAAGGTACCAAAATGGTTGCCAGTATATAAATTGATGCAATCAGCTGTTCACGCAAACATAACTGCCAATGTAACAAGCGAAAAAGCAAAATAATTACGTTAACTGCAGAAATTGCAATAAATAATATATTAATCGTACTTTTATTTTCTGTTTAAATTTCACTCTTGCCATATAATTTCGGCAGAGTTGCCAGACAATTACCACTGTGGCAACGCTAATCTTTTATGCAATTTGCTCAACTCAATCGTCGCACAACTTTACGCAAATGTTCAAATTTTTTTTATATGGACTAACTGTCACTTAATTTATGCAGCGGTTGTTTATATAGTTTAATCAACCTTGTGAAGACCCCAATACTCACACATGATACATACACACATTAAACAAAAAAAAAATATTTACGCATCTTCTCAAACATTAGCCACAAACACGCCATACATGCTGGTTATTATATTAACAAGATTCACTTTCTTCAAAAGTTGCTTGTGAAGTGTATATCGCCGTATCAGCCTCTTTATCAGCTTTATTTAAATGACGTTTAATACCCTATCTATAGTGAGCCAAAATCTGCGTCTAATTGACGCAACCATAGACTCGTGTCTAATTTTACTACAACCACAAGGAAAATTATGGGGTTCTTGTTGTAGAATTAAGTACGAGTCTGAGTTGTTTCTATCATTGAGAGAACATAAACAGACCTTTAAAATGGTCAGTCATGCAGCAGTGTTAGAAGGTGTTGGCCATTGTTACCAGTTTTTTCATTGTTGCCAACTTTTTAGGTGAGAAAACTGCTGATGATGGAAGCAAATAATTGTAGTTATTTGATACAGCAATTTTTTTGTTTAAATTTCAATATAATTCGTAGCAGGAATAAAAAAGGGAACTGCCAGAACTATGTGCATATATTGCATTTTGTTCTAAATCATGTACTTTTCACATATTTAGGCTATAAAGCACAAATGGGATATTTGTGAAATGGGACTGATGCAATTGTGTGGTTCCTTATTCTTAAAGCAAAGGTCTCGACTTTTTCCTAGAAGAGAAAATGTTATTGCCCTAGCATGGAAAACCTTTTGCAATGGCAAGACATTCACTGTCCGATATGGCTAAATCTATTGCCTTTTAATTTTGTATCCAACCAATTTCTCAGTGTTCTCTTTTGTTAAGCTCTGGTTGACTCATAGAAGGGCTGTTTCGCTCCTTGCTTTATCAGACGGTCAACTCTCCAAGGGTCAGAATAACAGACACATTTACATGACTGCAAGGTTTTATGACAAGTTTTCTTAACATTGTTCAGCTCGACGAGGCGAGTTGATTTAGCTAGTCCCTTTTATTTTGCTTTTTGTCTTATCGAACTGAAATTTGAACATTATAAGTGTCTGCCCCATATTGATTAATCATGTAAATTTCAAGATCCTGGATTACTGAATCGTTTGCGGTCTCAATGCTGAAATGCAGTATGAATACTACTAATTATAAGTGCCTGCCCCATATTGATTAATCATGTAAATTTCAAGATCCTAGGATTACTGAATCGTTTGCGGTCTCAATGCTGAAATGCAGTATGAATACTACATGTACTCTACCCTAAACATACGTTAAATCAATAATATTGTATAATGTTTCTGTATGCTCATTCACAGGAGCTTTCCTTTTCATTTTTCATCATTATCCTCACTATATTATGCATTTCGCATACATCCTCACTCTACGCAAGTCAAACAGTAATGAAAAAATACGAAATACACTACAAAACAGAAACAAAAACATTGGCACTGAAATTTTTTTCAATGCTACCCCGTAAGCGCCAAGTTTTAAGTAGAAATATAATAACGCTTCTGTAAGAAAGTCACCACAAAGTGTCGACTTTCCAATTTTCAACGCTTCCTTGATAAGCTATTAATTTTTTTTTTTTACATAATTTTAATGCAATTCAAATCAACTCATTGGCAGTGAGTTGAATTACGTTAACAATTTAATTTAGTTTATTCATCTATGTAGTAGATCCGAAGGGTGGAGCCTTTTTAACTATTCAGAGTATCATTGTATCGACTGGTATGGCGGTTAATTTGCGCGATGTATTGATATTCTCCTGACATACCAGGGGCACCTGAAATGTTGAGAAGAGCTTTGTTCTGCATAGCCTGGACTCGGTTGAAAGTTGACCTTGCTGAAAGTCCCCAGAGCTGAATGCCTTAAGTTTAGGATGGTACAACTATGGACTTATAGATCGTAACGTTGGCAGAGAGATTTAATGTACTGCCGGGTCGGATGAGCCAGCTTGTTTCTGAAAATAGCTGTGATCATTAAACATAAGCTTACTGGGGGACTCGAGTGCCTTTAAAAATTACCGGTGGACAGCGTTTGCGTCTCAGCGTAAAGCAACAATGTTGGGATTTAGAACTGTTTACTCCAATTTTCCAACGCATAGACCAGGCATCGAATTCATCGAGAGATTTTTGAGAGGTGGCAGCAGCTAGATTGCTAGAAGTATCACTCGCTAAAAATACTGTGTCCGCATAAGTGGCAGCAAGAGTTGGCATTGGCATATCCCGTCTAAATAGCGTGTAGAACTGGCCCAAGGACACTGCTCTCATAACGAACTTCAACCAAAAACGATTGATTTTGTAGGGATGATCTGATTATATAGATTAATTGGGCGGAGAGGAGAGACTTCATTTTCCAAAGCAGTCCATCGTGCCAAACCCAATCAAAAGCCTGATCCACATCAAGAGCCTGATTTCTCTCTTTTCAAAAGCATGTAATATGGCATTGACATGTCCATGTCTTAACCCAAACTGGTGATTTGGGATAGCACACCTGTCGCCCAGCGCAACCATCAATATATTAAATATTGTACTTTGGAGATTACAGGCAGCAAACTTATTGGTCTATACGACTTGACGTTATTTCCCGATTTGCCAGGTGTAGGCACCATAACAATAACCGCACACTTCTATTGCGAAGAAAACTGATGAAGACAAATGATTTTATTGAAGAGCAGAACAAGAAATAGGATACCTTGATTAGGAAGAGCTTTAACAACCTCACCATCAACACCACTGGATATGCCCAGAAGATTTGTTGGTTTTAATGTTTCTCATCTGCTTGCGAACAGGTGAAATGTGCGTTATGAGAGATGAGCTTTGACAAGCAGCAAACGTATCAACCTTCTCTTTATTAGATAGGCACCATGAACCATCAGATCGCTGAATAAGCATATTAAAGCCAGACTTTTTGTTGAGATCCGCATAGCGGAGAAGATTTTCCAAAAATTCGCTCTTGGTCTCCTTCAGAGTTTGTTTTAGTTTTCGCGCTTCTCTCCTCCAAGCACGATATTCAAGAACATTATGCGTTCAGAGGTAACGTTGCCTTAGTGCCCTCTTACGAAGAATCAAATCAAGCAGGTAGTTGTGATGTAGAAAATTGAGCAGCAGAATAAATGTTCCTGATGAACAGCTCAGCAGCTTCATCAATGTCAAAAGTGGTACGAATTTCCATATTTAAATTGATCAGTTCTTCCAGTTTCGCCTGAAAGAGTTCTACATTCGCGTTTCGTGGTAGCAATCTGGGCTTCGTCTCATAGCAGATGGCACCAACTCCAAACTCAATGATCCGAGGAAGATGATCCGAACTGAGACCAGTGATACTTCTAATATACAGAAGATTAGATGGAACCGCAAAGTCGATTGCGCTAGGAGTATGGTGATTGCATGGGTAGTGTGTGGGAGCTCCAGTTGCAAGAACTGAGCATTAGAGCTCAGTATATGATCGTACACATACCTCTAGGATTACATCGACGACCGCCCCAAGGGGGATGATGAGCATTCCAGTCTCCAGCTAATATATATTTTGGGCGAAGTTGAGATAAATGTTGATTGAAATCCAGTTTTGGCCATGCATAGATTGGAGGGCAGTAGATAGAAGCAATAATAAGACTTCCCATATCACTATGAACTTTAATTGCGACGCATTGCTCATGGGCTTCAGTGGTAGACCCAAAAAGTGGTGCTTAATCGCAAAACGAATGACGATTGCAGCACCACCTCTGTGTCTATCTAAGGGATGGTTTGCTAAGCATATATATATATATATATATATTTTCAGTCACAAAACAGAATCGACTGACTCACGGGCCTTTCAGTTTGCAATCTGCTGCAGAAATGGGATTCGCTTATAAGCATGATATCGATATTATTGGCTTGGATGAAAAATTCCAGTCCATTTATGTGATTTGTCAGACCTTCAGCGTTCCAGACGCCAATGCTGAGCCCTATTGTTGACATTGTTTGGGGAAATTGACAAGGAGACAATTTAGCAGACTTTCCTGCAAATCTATCATTCTATCCAGCCTAGAAAATTAGATCAAATTTGGCGTTAAAGTCAAACTGTAACTGATTTAGCTGTTGCATTTGCTGCATTTGTTGTTGCCGTTGTTGATGTTGGGTATCTAAATTACGCTGCTGAAATGATTATTGTTTTGACTGATGGATGGGTTGTAACTGCGGCTGTTGGGAAGACTGAGATAGCTGAGATTAAGACGGGTTATCTGTCCTTTGTTATGACCGGCTTTTACGCTGTTGTGCTATTTGTTGATTAGTTTTGAGCTGGCTGCCTTATTAACGTGAAAACGTTTTTAAAAAGGGTATACATGTCAATATATGCCGCTCTTTCAGAATTTAACGAAAATTGTGGCTCTTGTTATACTCTTCACGGGAGTGAATAGTATTAGAAGTTTGTCATGAAGTTTGTAACACACAGAAGGAGACATCGCAGACCACATAAAGCATATATATTTGTGATCAGCTCGATGAGACGAGTTGATTTAGCCATGTCCGTCTGTATGTATGCAAACTAGTCCCTCAGTTTTTGAGCTAGAGAGCTCAATAAGTCAAAAAACAAAAACCTTTTTCTAATAACAACTTTATTTTAAAGGGGGTTTGTATGGGAGGTACCCCTCTAGTGGTCCGGTTCGGCTGATTCCGACAAATGTTCAGCGTTTGGTAAAATGAAACATTTGTACAAAATTTCAGGGACTAGTTTTGCGAACAGACGGACATGGCTAAATCAACTCGTCTCATCGAGCTGATCATCTTCAGCGTGCACTATGATTGTACCCTTACTCTACTTACTACGAAAGCTTAGCAAACTGAGTTAATAGAAACATTAGATTAACAATTCTCAAAATAATTCTCTCTCTCTCTGGTCTTTGTTTTTTTTCTTTCTTCTCTCTCTCTCTCTCTCTTTCTCTTTCCTTCTCTGCTTTTTTTTTTTTGTTCGTTTATTAGAAGATTATGAAGTATTGTATTTACAAAATAAAGAATAAAAGGAAAGAAAAGAGAAAGAGGGTTGTTCCAGGACCTTACGGGGACTGCCGATGAGCAAAGCTTCGTAAGGCTGGAAGCGGCTAAATTAGCCGACGACTTGGTTACGGCGGGATCTCTCCAGGCCACGTAACTTCTTCATGACCATAGCATCAAACTTGGAAACCGCATTCCAATTGGACGGACGGTCCAGCATGTGACCAACTAGATTCCCGACAGTTGGTTCTTCTCCTAGGGCATCTCTCAATGTAAGCCGCTCTATATCGAATCTTTTACAATCGAATACATCGGCGTCTTCCTCACACCGGTTGCCGCAGTGCATACACCATGGGGCGTCTTCGTGGTGGAACCTGCATAGGTACTTCCGGAAGCATCCATGACCGCTCAGGAGCTGTGTGAGGTAAAAATTGACTTCACCATGCCTCCTTCCGATCCACTCTGCTAGGCTGTGTCCAGCGTCCTTTCGTGGAACTGTCCCTGCGGGTCTGCCACGTCCTGATGGATGAGCATCTTATTTGGGTTCTTTGTGCTCTGGTCTCCGCCGGTGGCATTGATCTCCAAGCGTAGGGATCTGCCGTCTCCATGGCAAGTGGAACAATTGGCACCAGCCCCGCGAGTACAAGTGCTGCATCTTCCGAACCAGTGCGAAAAGCGCTGATTACTCTGAGTGCGCCCAGTCTGTAGACGCTCTCAAAATGTCTTCTGTAGGAGATCTTGTCCATTGCTTTTGCCCATATTGGTGCTCCATAAAGCATGATAGATTTCATTGCATATATCAGCAACAACCTTACCTGGGCCCTCGAGTGTTCAGCAGTATCCTCGAGAGCGATCCACGATCTTGCCGCCTTTTCACTGGCGTATATTAAGTGCTCCTTGAAGGTGAGCCTATAGTCTAGGGTAACCCCTAGATACAGCAGCGATCTTTTTGTTGTGATGGCCGTATTGCCGACTGTTACCGTAGCTCTCTCCACGATTTTCGGACTGATTATTAGTAGCGCTTCCGTCTTATGTTCCGCTAGACTAAGACCAACGCGGTTTAGCCATGCTGCGATGGTTGCAATGGCTGTGTTGCAACGCTCAATCGACTCACTAATGTGCTTTCCAACGACCACTAGTGCGATGTCATTCGCAAACCCGACAATATTTACCCCGCCTCTGCTGCTCTCATGTGTGTGTTTAACTTTTGGGAAAACATCAAACAAATTCAAATCAAAATAAAAACTGCTATATTGATTGTAAATCTCTCTTTATACTTCAGAACCAGTTGACCGAAATTTGTTCGTGTTTCTCATTTTTTCGGAAAATATACATACATTTTAATGTAGATTAGAATCACATTTATATAAATGATTAAATACATTGTTAAAAATCAAGATATGCAAAGTTATATAAGAAATAACTTATTCTGGTGGGCAAGTCAAACTATATTTTATGCATATGGCAACTCTGCACAAGTAAACAACCATGCCATGTGCCATCTCACTTGCTCACCTTGATTTGGATTTTATTATTTTTCGGCTGTTTCTTATTGGTTTTCCGTTTTTTCTTTTTTATTGAACCACCCCCATTAATAAGGCGAACACAACAACATCAGCCAAATCGGTAGTGCCGTTTGCGAGATACGTATTTTATGTATTTCTTTATATATTTACAAGAATTGCTCGTTAAAATATATAAGATTATAAATGATAATGCTTAATAATGATATATGAAAAATCAAAACAAAAACGTTATGCACATTCAACATAGGAAACAGACCTTCAAGTTCGCCGCGATTATAACAACTTTATTGGCGGCGGTGGTAGCGCTAACTCATTAACCGGTGGCAATGCCATTTGTAATGTTCGATCAACTGCTAGTAACCATTCAATGAATTTTCTGGCTAAAAATACTATCGGTGGTAATTATGGTGCCGGTTCGGGTAGCAGCATTGGCAGTGGAGACGCCTATAATGATTTACATGATCTACGGGTCAACGGTACCAATTTGATTGTCAACTATTTGCCCCAGGATATGACTGATCGGGAACTCTATGCATTGTTTAGGACAGTAGGTCCTATAAATACATGCAAAATAATGAGGGATTATAAGGTAAGATATAATGTTATTATTATTGTACAATTACACAATATAATTACCGATCTGATTAGATATGTTGATCGATTATCATTACTTGATCAATGTAGATCAGATCACACATTTGTTTTTATTTAGTGAATTTCCTTAATTTTCATAATCTTCTATTCAATTTCGAAACGATTTCTCATAGACAGCCTACAGTTTTGGTTATGCCTTTGTGGAGTATACGTCAGAAATGGACTCACAACGTGCTATAAAAAGCTTGAATGGTATCACAGTGCGCAATAAGCGTTTGAAGGTAAATTTAAAAAAAAAAATAAATGATACACACTCTTGATGATGATATATGAGATTGGTTGACTAATAGGTGTATGAAGAATTTTTTGTATGAATAATGATAGAAGATTAAATGTATATAAAGAGCTAATTACAATGGGGAATAAAAATTTGTTTTATGGTTTTGTGTTCTAACATAATGGTGTATGAAAATGATTGCAAGTTGACTGGTTTTCGAATTCTAATAGAAATGAATGCAATTTGCATTCCAGATGGCTGCACTATGTGCATTTAATTCGTGGGATATTACAAATTACTGGCAGGGAACAGTGATGCCATTTTAGCCTTTTTCGGTCAGATCTGTCCTTTTTTGACTGACCTATCCGAAGGAAGATGTCAAACATCCCCTATCCAGAAATCTATCATTTTTTAGTTTTAATGTATTATGTATTTAATTTTTTTTTAAATGCTGTGAATATGCTAAAATTACAACATTACAATATCGTTTTTATCACCACTAATATTGTACTCAATCATAGTCGCAAATAATCTGAATAATAATAAGCTCAATGATAACACAGAATGAGACATTCATCTGAATTTTACAGATTTTGTCGTTGAACTTCATATATCAACTAAAACAAAGTTATGAATATTTCAATTTTAAATATACCGATATAATTTCATGGTGCTATTTAAAGTTAATAGCAGCGAAATCTATAAAATATTATTACAATACTAAAATACCCGGCGTGCCTTGCTACGCTCCCGACGAGATGTTAGTGCATGTTGCTGTTCTCTGTTTAATTGTAGTACATTGTGCAGAAATTGAAATAATTCTAAAAATCAGACGAATCAATTAAGTATTAATATTGGTATAATTATCTGATATATTGACAAAGGCGACTTGATTGATTTTAAAATTTGTCTCTAAGCTTTATATCTAAAATTTTATTTACTAATTTCTCAACAAATGTGAGTCCGATCCGTACCAAGCTTCACAGGAACACTCTCCAGACTATGTTAAAGGTTTCCATACCTTACGACCTGTTCCATACCTACCAAATATACAAAGAGAAAATCATAAAAATCGGTCGAGTTCGTTTCGGAGGAGCTCATACACTAACACCGTGACACTAGCTTTTAATATATTAGAATATTCAGTTTATCAAGTGGAAAAATATTGCAGATACTGCTAAGTTTTGGGCCGAAGCTATTAATTACGAGGATTCTGCATTTTCCCTGAATTTGTTATCGTTGCCGTGGAAAATGAGCGCGTATTCTGCCAAATTGAATTGAACTTTGATGAAAACTAAATTGCGAAACCGCATTTAAACGGAAACGTTAAACGCAATTTTATCTATTAGGTTAAGTTATACTGTTTTTACATGAGAAATTTTAATACAGAGGGTTGCCACATATATATTATTAACAATTCACTTTTTTTTTGTGACGGCACAGCGCATGCTGTAACATTAATGGGGTTCCGGATAAATAGTGAAATATAATTGTCACTTTTGCCTCCTACGTTAGTGCCACAGATGTTGAGGATTATGACCTGATAAACGAGGCAATAAAAATCATCTAATTTATAAAAATAAATTTATGAGATAAAAATTACTAAAAATAAAAATAATAGTGCAATAATTTTTGCGGTCGATCTGTCCCGTTTTTCTGATAGGTAGTTGGCATCACTGGCAGGGAATTAGAGAAAGAAGCCAGAACATTTTTTAATTCCTTCAGCATTCATTTTCAGACTAACTCAGAATAAATATTTTACATACCACGCAATCATAAAATAATATTAGCAGCGTCTGCGCTGCCGAAGTACCGCTTATTGTCAAGCGCAACTGCAGTTACGCGTGCCCCGTTTTTTTTTGAGGGGGATATGATGAATGAAAAGATGTATAGAATAATAAAGATCTAATACCATTGGTTAATTTCTTTTTAGGTTTCATATGCACGTCCTAGTGGTGAATCGATTAAGGATACCAATTTATATGTAACCAATCTGCCGCGTACAATAACAGAATATCAACTTGATACTATTTTTGGCCATTATGGCTCAATTGTGCAGAAGAATATACTCAGAGACAAGCTGACTGGTAGGCCCCGAGGTGTGGCATTTGTGCGGTAAGTAGTACATAGTATGGTTTTTTGATCCCATCATAATCCCTATACATAAACAAAAATAATATTAGAAGATATTTTGAATTGATTGATAATATTTCCTAATTTTGTCTTCTTACTTTCTTTCTTTGATAATCTAATCTCATGATATCTGTTCAAATGATGATAATAATGATTGATGATTATCGATGATATAGCTATAATAAACGTGAAGAGGCACAGGAAGCTATTTCTGCTCTTAATAATGCCATACCATATGGATGCTCACAGCCTTTGTCTGTTCGTGTGGCAGAAGATTATAGCAAAGCAAAGGCTGCACAATTCATGACTCAACTTGGCATAGGACCCCTACCACCACCGCAAATGCATATCAGTGAACACGTTGGTGATTGCTGCGGGGGTGGAGTTATCCTCAACTACAGTAGCATGACACACAGAGATAGATCAATGAAAAAACAATTCAATAAAATGCATCCATATTTTGATGCACAAAACTATATATAAAAAAAATCAAATAAAACAAAATTTTTTTTTTCTCTTATATTTTTTAATGTTTAATCAACCAAAAAGTTTTTAAACATTAGTATCATTTTTAATACCACTCATGTGAGTTTAAAGAGAGTGGTGTTTACGAGAAACTGTTACGGTTGGAAAAAAAAAAAAATAAATAACAAAAATCAAAAAATAACAAAATTTAACAAAAAAAAAAAAAAAAATGGGACAATTCATAAGAAGTCTGTGTATCCAAAAATATTAAAAAAGATATTAAGATCATTATAGGCCATTCAAAAAATATAACAAATAAAAATGAATAAAAGTGTTTCTCTTGCAAGATATTTCGTTTCTCTTCGGTTCGTATTATAAAATATAACAAAAATTCTCTTTAAGCCGACGTTACAAAACCCTCCTAGTATCAGAACAGAATGGTGTTGACAACATCAACATCAAAAACAAAAAAATAAAGTGTGTTGGATGATGGACTGGAGCCTCTGTCCCTTATAATAAACCATAAACCCAGATTTAAAATCAATTAAACTTTTTTTTGTTTTTTATTTAAAATAAATTAAATTATATAAATTTATTTTTTTTTTTTTTAATTATTTTGATATGTGCAAAAAATAATTAGCGTTAAAATGTGTTAAAAATAATTTAATTTAAATACATAATTATAATAATTAAACAAACAATGCAAACAAGAAAATAGATCAATTATAATTAAAAAAAAAAAAATTAAAAAAAAAAATAGAAATAAGGCTATCATTGGCTATGCCAAAGATGTAATACTCTTTACGCTCCTCCGGGTTGCATCCAACCTTCCTTTCTTAGCATCACATCTGTTTGAGTGGCAATTTTTTTGTACTTTTCTTCTTTATAAGTTTGTCATTTAATTTGGGTTTGTATGGGAGGTAACCCCTTAGGATTATGAAATTTACATGGTTGATGAATATGGATCAGAAACTTATAGTGTCCAAATTTAAGTTCGATATGTTATAAAACAACAAACTTTTTCTAATTAGAACATTCATTTAAAGGGGGGTATGTTTGATATGATAAATAATAAATAACTTTTTCTAATAAGAACATTAATTTAAAAAGGGTTTTGTATGGGAGGTACCGCCCTAGTGGTCCAGTTCGGCTGATTCCGACAAGTGGACAGCGTATTGTAAAAAGAAACCTATGTACAAATTTCAGGTCTCTAGCTCAAAAACTGAGGGACTAGTTTGCGTACAGACGGACGGACAGACGGAGATGGCTAAATCACCTCGTCTCATCTAGCTGATCACAAATATATGTATATACTTTATGTGGTCTAGCTGATCACAAATATATGTATATACTTTATGTGGTCTGCGATGTCTTCTTCTGTGTGTTACAAACTTCATGACAAACTTATAATCCTATTCACTCCCGTGAAGAGTATAAAAATATATATATATATGTATATTTATAATGTATAATGGAAATTTACTTCTGGTGAAGAAGTTTGAAGAAATTTAAGGAGAGGAGTAGAACGAACACTTTTCTTGATGCGATCAGATTATAATGCATAATTATATATACATACATACTCGTACACAGAAACACACAAGTACATATTTATAATAATTATGATGATGAAGATGTATGAGTGTTAGTTCGTTCGTTCGTCGTTTAATTAAATTGCTACATACAAAACAATTTTAATCTTTAAAATTAAAAAAATCTTTGTGTAGAAAATATATATATGTATAATATAAACAATTAATAAACAATTCATTATTCTATACTAAAAATAAAAAAATATTTCATTAACGTCAGCAAGATGGTTGAAGAGAAATTGATGTTTTACTTTCTAAGAAGAGTTAAACCTACTATTCAGTTAGCCATTCATAAACATGTATTCTCTACGCTACAGACGAACAAGCCAATGTGCAATGTGTATTTTTGAAAAATCAGACAAATCAAATATTAATATTGACATAATATCCTGCTATATTTGACAAAGGTAACTTAATTTAAATATGTCTCTAAGATTTGTATGCAAACTATTATCCACCAATTTCCCGACAATAGTAATTCCGTTTCGCACCAAACTTTACTGAAACACTTTCAAGACTACCTTAAAATTTAATCAAAATCAGATCAGGCGTTTCAGAATTTATACGAGACTTACATATGTACATACATACATTCAATTTTATATATAAAGATATAATTCCAAATCGGAAGTTTCAGCACTTTTCAAGTTCAAACAAATTAAATCCTGAAGAAATGTTTGAAATGTCTGTTTCGCTGTATTGCATTGTTATCCGAGGTTCAGTTATTTTTTCTTATGTCCAATCTATCAAATAATAATAACTAGGCGCATCCACCTTAAGTTCTGGAAGTTGGATTTCGCGAACCTTTTACCCCATATTCTTGCCGTTATGAACATAAACAGCCAGCTCCCTCATCTTGCAACATAGCCAGCAACATATTTTTTGGGTGTGCGAAGATGGCATTTCTTTGAATAGTTTTTAACAAAGTAAGCGAGAGTGTGCGTTTTCGATCTTGTTCATAAATGAAGTTCTCTTTAATGAAGCGTTCATTGTCGAACGTCTAGCATATATGCATGTGTAGTGAGAAGCATCAATCAACGGTTGAATAAAACGAATAGAAGAAAAAGGAAGCTTTTCTTCTTATTTAAAATTTTTGCATACCCATCAAAAAATTATGCGTAATTTTGTTGTTACATATCCCGAGGTGACACACTCTGAAATGTACATGAACAGAGCGCATGAGAGCTCGTGAACGCACAGAAATGAATTGTTATCAGCAAGGAGCTGAGAGCATTCTTTTCGTTTGTTCATCGCTCGCGTATGAACAAAGAACAAAATGAATGCAAGCCCATGCTTGCGAGCAAGAGCAAGAACGCACTATCAAAGCGTTCATATATGAAATTTTTCATAAATGAGCGCTCATAAGATCGTGAAGATTTTTGTACTCTGGTTTTCAATATAATACTTTTCAGGTCATATCGCAAATGCAAATTTCTCTTATCCATGTTAAATACATGTACCGCACCATATTTACATGATGTTTTCGTCATGATATCAAACCATGTTGGAGCGTAAACTTTAATGATAAAAATGGCCAGTTCCTTCAAGTTTTTTGTCGGTTTAGCTGTTCCTATATATAAACGAGGAATCATGTTTGCGAGAGTCAACCACAGAGAATGTGCCTGTTTTCCCGGGACTTTATTGGCCAAATTTGATGAGACCGCACAAGCAGAAATTGCGGACTAAATTCAAACAGGTATTTTTGATCGGTGCTTAGCCAATCAGTGTTTAGATCTGACAATTCTGTGGGTATGGGTTCAAGGCTTCCTCTTTCAAGTCGAGACAATTGTGGAGCTTTTTGCCTATGCCGCCAAAAAAAAATATTAGGGACTGTAGTATTGCCATCGAGATTTATTTGATTTTTTATCTCCTAATATTATAATTTAGGACTAACAAAAAGGTTTTGACTCTTACATACTATGTTTACCGACGCGCGTTGCTACACCCTGGCTCAAAAAATGGGGTATACATTTGCCAAAATTTTTTTCTTTGATGAAGATCAATCGGATATGTCCTGTATCGCGAAATAATGAGTAGCGTGAAAAAAGTGAAATACTTTTAATCGTTAAGTATAGTAAAATAGTAAAATAAGACAAAGAAAATCAGTATTGATTTCGAAGTGCAATTAAATGAACAATATTTTTTGTTAGTCCGTCTTCAGCCAATATAAATAAGTTAGATGGTTTGCCCACACGAGAACATGCCACGTATAAATGCCCATGGTGTGCCCAAATCTAAGCCGCAAATGGACATCTTTTGGCCTTATCACTTATTAATTGTCATTGTGAATGCCAAACTAATGGGATATTGAACGCGTTTGAATTCAATTGGGACGTCTGTTGGGATTAATAGAATGCGTGGCACCAAAACCTTTTCACCTCGGAAATTGCCATTCAAAATACTGGCTTCGATAATGTTCTTCATTAAGTATTTAATGACAAGTCTCGAGACATTGCACAGCCGTGTTTGGTTTAAATTCTGAAGTAAAATAACTTGAGATCAAACTTTCAGTCGTCGAATGTGTAATGACATGCCTGGCAAATCCAGTGAGTTGAAAAACTCTGTTGGATAATTTACAGCTTATTTGGGCATCGCAAACTGTATCGATCGATTTGTATGATACCAACAACTGTTGTATCTTAAAGTTTAAATCGTCTACGTGCACATGTTTTGGTGCCAAAATGACTCTTTCTGCCAGCCACGCATGATTTATGTATTGTGTGCGTACATCGAGGAACATGCGGTCAATAAGAACATTATGCGAATCAACGATTGTGCAGAAATTGGTGGGTAATTTTATGCAGCCAGTATTTTCATAGGAAGCAACATCTCCATCGCCAATAAGTAACAATTGTTTTGAAAATGTGTCAGCGGATGAATCTTGTAGCATTTGTACACGCATGTTTCTTTTTAGCTAGACTTTTTCAACATTACGCCACAGTGACGATGATTTCAAGCAAGCGTTGATTTCATCGGCGTACGTTGAACTTGGAATGACGGGAGGTTTTTGTCTGAAATCACCTGAAAGGAGTAACAGAGTGCCGCCGAATAGTTTGTCGTTTTCGCAGAATGACGTTGTCCTCACCACGTCGAATCATCATATGATGCGCATAAAAATCCATCGAGCTCACTTTCTTGTTTGTTTCGGCTCCTGCCTCTTCCTCGGCCCACTCCTGCTAACGGATGTGGTACCTGGCGCCGAGGCCTTTTTGGAACTAAGACGCTCATCCTCAGCACCTGTGTTTACGGTCGCCACGCTTTCGAGGTCCGAGTCTACGTCGACCACAGTACCCCTGATGGCTAACCCCTTTTGTGTTCTTGTTTTGGCAGCAACCACTATAATCTGCTCCCGTTACAGTAGAGTTTGGGCCACTGGCGACACGGTTCGTAAGCTCCCCGTGCCCGCCGGTGGTAGCAGCCAATGCTCCCATTGACGTTTGAACTGATATCCCAGTTCGTGTTCCTTCCTTTTCTTGCTCCATCTGAGTTTTTTAATCGCGGGTCCCTACCCCTAGCATTTTAATCCTACTGCCAGGAACCTCTTAGAATGACCTTTGTACTAGCTCCCCTATCCCTCCTTGGGGTAACATGTGAAATCAGGCAGACCTAGCAGCAATGCAAACAGTGGTACCCAGTCGGCACCCGCGGGGAGGGTATATCTGGAGGATTTTCGCCGACCTTCGTATATACATAGGTACAGATTAAAATTATTTTATACATTTTTGGAAAAAAAGAAAAAAAGAACGAAGGGTGATTTTACAGCATGGCTGTTAGACGTTAGCTAAATTCTGATATTAGAAAGTTTCTATATTTTAATATTGAAGACTCCAACTAATTTCATGGTCTTTATCAGCTCATTTTGCTCAATTGAATTTTTCTTAAAATGTGTCACCCTAAATTCATTTAGCATCTTGATATGAAGTGATTCAGTGTTTCCTGCTCATTCCTTTTGCATAGCGTACAAATGGTTGACATATCTGGCGTGAAACGATTTATATTCAGTGGTAATTAGGAATGGGTATCGACCAACAAAACATCGATTAGTGACATCGATTATTATTTTTGAAGTGAAACTTCTTTAGCGGCGTTGGGCCAAAATTTAGTATGAAATTTTTAGTGAAAAAATACAAAACGTAACGTTTTGAGATATCTGTATCTCATGAACCGCACGAAGTAGAGACTTGAATGTGTATTTCTATTCCCATATCCCCAACAAATAATAAAATTTCTAGCAAATCCACCAGAAAAGTCTTAATAAAGAGATTACATTTCCACAACAACAACATGCAGCTTGTGTGTATAAAAATGATTATAACAACAACATGCAGGCAACCAGCATGTGTGTTGTACAAAAACAAGCGAATGTACGAAGAAAAGAGAACAAGAAACATACAGAAGCTTGCAGTTTATCTAATTTTTGATCAATAGGGAACAACAGACGGCAAACGTAAACACGTTGCTTAACACAACAACAACAACTACATACGCCAAAGAAACCAAAAGCAATATACAGACGGGCAGAAAGACAGAATGGCAGACAGACAGAATAACAAACTTCTTGACAAACTTATAATACTATTCAAGCAATAGTACGAGAGCTTGATAATTTTTCTATATGACCATCAGAGAAAAACATTATTTTAAATCTTTATGCATATTCAATGTGTTTGGAAGTGCTCGAGCGGTGACAAAATTTCATAGTGAAAATAATAAAATTTTGAGATGATCACTCAGTCTGTTTTTAAGAAGTTTCACTTCTTTCACGTGTACGATGGCACACGCTCATTTTTTTACTAATTAATCGATACACCGATAAATTGTTGCATACAAAATCGATTAATCGATTTGAAGATGAAAACAACAAACTCTAAATAAAATACGTCCTTATTTATTGGCGAGCAAAAAAAAAAAGTCTTTCCCCCGTAAACTTTATTGGCGAGCAAAAAAGAAAAAAGGATTGCGGAAGAGCGGGTCAAAGAAATCAACGAAAATTCTGTCACTTTGGTCGCCACTGGGTCAAAATACCAAGTAAGCATAAAAATCGATTATTTGAAGCGGAGAAATCGATTATTCGATTAATCGAACCCAGATGACATCGATTAAAAAATCATCGATTATTGCGATTAATCGATACCCATCCCTAATGCAGACCTAATGCGTAGAAGTTACTATCTTCAGTACCAGTTTCCAATGACAATGCATAGTTTGGAATTGTGTCCGGTAGCCTCAGCACTCTTTTCAAGAAATACCGCTGGAACTTGTTTACCTCTTCCGGCTCTTCTGTCAAAAATAGCTTCGATTTTGATGCCAATGAGATTTCGCTTTTGCCTAGAAAACTACGCCATGTCGAGTTAATGCTGTTTTTTCCTTGTTCAATTGGTTGTTGATGTGTTTGGTGAAAGACATCTTTGGTGTGAGAATCACACCAAGGTAACAGTACTCTGACGTTATCTTCACTCTTTCTTGCTTGTAAATCCACATTTCTTGGGCCGAAAGTCGACCTTCCTTTCTGAACACCATTATTTCTGACTTCATTAGGTTTACTTCCATACTCCATTTTAAACAATAATCCTCTATCTTATATTTCATTGATTGGAGTACATTCACATCATCAGCTAATAGTACTATATCATCCGCGTCATCATCTTATATTTGTCCCATCAATATTTAGACCACCTTCCAAATTGTTGTGGATATCATTTAGATATAAAATAAACAGCAACGGCGACAGTAGACAACCTTGTTTTACCCCAGAATAAGTATCAAAGACATTAGACATTTCATCAGCCGCCATACCGCGTACTTGGTGTCTTTGTAGATATTTTCTATTACTCTTAATATTTTTGTTGAAAGGCCAATCTCATGCAGCTTGTATATTAGGGGGTTTCTGGGCACCTTATCAAAATCAGCCTTGAAGTCAACAAAGAAGGCGTAAACTTTTTTGTCTTCTGCTAATTTTATGTGCACAATACTTGACAGGTTGTTATCCACCGTTGAGTATCCCTTTCTAAAGCCTGCTTGGAATTCGTTAATGATGTTATACTGTTCTGCCTATTTGTAGATTCGCTCATTTAGCACACCCATGAACACTTTTGCAATGGTACTCATAAACGCTATTCCTCTATAGTTATTTACCATATTTGGATCTCCTTTTTTAAATATCGGGAACACAATTGTGTTTAAAAATGTTTTGTCCACTTTTCCTGTTTCGAGTATAACGTTGCAAGCTCTGGTTAACTCCTCTAAGCACTATCTAGGATGTCATGAGATTGATATCGTTGGCAATAATGGATTTCACAGAATTCTTGGGTAGGATTTAAGAGGGTTGCAAAGTAATTTGTAAACTGTTCCCCCGATAAATTTGCTCCAATTTTAAAAGCTGGCCCTCTTATTTCGTTTGCAACTCTCCACCAATCTGTGGAGTCTTTTATATGGTTTATCTTCTGTTCCATCCTTTTAAGATATTCAAGTTTGTCCTGCCCACACACATTTCTTTAGACTTCAATGGCTCTTAAATAGTAAGACTTGTCACTTCCATTATTTGTTCTTTTAAATTTGTTTAGAGCTTCAAATGATTTTATGCGCGCGTTTGACATTTTAAATTATACCACTTCTGTTTAAAAATTACTTTTGTGCCACTCTGTATCTCCACTGAGTTCCTGATAACTTCAACCAGCTGGGGTAAGGTCGGTGTGTTATTTTCTTCCTTAACGGTCTGTAGGTTCTCATTTAATTTTTGTTGGTATGTGCTAAGCTTCGACTCTATCCAGCGCAGTTTCGGTATTAAATTCTGTGGTTTTGTTTGGCTGTTAATATATTCAAACTCCATAGTAAGCTTGATTTGCATGTGATCTGATCATATTTGATGACCAACTTCGAAATTTGTGACCAAATGAAGGCACTCCACTGATATTGCACATAGGTCATTTATACAAAGCTTCCGATCGCATTTACAAAAGTAAAATCACCGCTTTGATCACCTTGCGTCCTTCCATTCAGTATCAATAATCCATATTCTGTACAGAACTCAGTGAGTACCTTTCCATTTGAATTTGTTACCATGTCGTTTGAATTCCTGTTTTCGTAAACTGCATTAAAACCTAGTCTATTTAGATCTATTTGTTGTTGTAGTTGTCAAATTCGTAAATTAAAATTGCTCATAATTATTAAATTTCTTTCAGATTTTTCTTTGAAGAAATCTTTGAGCAATGAGAACTCGTCTTGCCAGTTAGATCCTCTTATATATACTGGAATCAAAGTTATTTCTTCATCATTAGCGTATAATCTAATATAACCAATTCCATTTATAGAACGGTACCTTATTCCTTGTTCCCCTATTGCTTAAATCCTTTTTAATTCCAATGACCATTCCACCGCTAGCTCTTCCGTATTGGCTATTTCTTGTTGCTGGTTTCCAATATGTATCAAATCCATTAAAATATTTAGTTGCCTGTACTACTTTATCATCAGTGATATGTGTTTCAATTAAGGGAATAAATCATTTTGCTGCAAATATTGGAAAAGACTGGATATAAAAATTTACTTTGCAGGCCATGAACGTTGTAGGAGAGAAGACTAATTTTTGCATTTTGGCAGGGCGTTTTTATTAGTTTTTTTGTAGCTTGTCGAACCAGTACTTAAAATCTATGGAAATTAATTTATCGTCGTTTCCATAAAGCTCCCTGAGAGCAATTCCATCTTCCTGCTGGACTTGCATCAACTTTTTTTCTCGGTTCCAACTAAACCATTTATTCCAGATTTTTAAGTAGTCATCCCTCACCATAATCGGATGTTTTTTGTTTGTTGGAACCAATATCGGCGATTTCAGCTGCAGCATCACTCTTTTGTTTAGTTGGCGACCTTAATGTCGCGTTCTATGTAGATAGATGAACCTGCCAGCTTGTTTGTACGTTTCAAAACCGAGAGCAACCCCTCTTCCGAGTCAAATTCAACCAATGCAGTCTCTTTACCACCTCGCCCTGCAATCCTCTTTGTTGCTTACCACTAAGGTCGATGGGTACTGTAAGCACTCTTTACATACCCTCTTCACTTCGTCAGGAACTGGCTTGGTTGCTGGCAGCCCTTTGAATATCAAGTTCCTGCCTTTGATATGTTGTTCCATCTGCGCAATCCGAGTTCGGTCAGCTTTCATTTCAATATTTTGTTTTTTCAGTTCAACTACATCTTCTGCCATAATCGATAATTTATCAAGAACCTTTTTATTCGTCTTCTTATTGGTTTCTCTTACAATGGCCTTGATATCTTCGGCGCTTGGATTTTTAGTTTCTACTGCATCATTTTTCGCTTCTTACTTAATTTCTACCGATTTGATCGCATTTATGATTTTTGATTTTGCCTTGGTGCTTTCGGTCTATAGATGTAAATGGAGGTGACGATTTTCTGCTTTTGCCGGTTGCTTCTAAACGCATATTCTTATAATTTATAATCTGCACACATTGTTTGCCAATGTAGTTGTGTGTAAGTGTACACGAACTTGGCATCTGGTGCGACTGATGCGACTTGCAAATTCTGATCACTCGCTGCTGCTCGACTTGCGCTGGTCACCAAAGCAGAAGCAAAGAAAAATAAAAAATTACAAAATTGACGACTGCAACTCACGTCGACTTGTTAAATCTGATCACTCGCAGCTGCTTCGACTTGCACTGGTGACCAAAAGCAGAAGCAAATCAAAATCAAAAATTATAAAAACGATTACTGCTGCTGCTGCTTTGTTTTTGTCACAGATCATTTTCTTTTGTTGCTTTGATTGCGACTTTCGTTTTTTTCAGAAGCATAAACAGAAGTAAAAGCAGAAGAAATAAAACTTATTGCAGTTTTTTAAACGATGCTTTTAATGTGCTGGGCTGTCAATAAAGTTATGCAATGATTGTTTAAACTTTTGGCAGAAGGACCAGGAAAGTATGCCAAATAAATTTTAAGTGATTTATTGGAGTCTATGTATATTTTTTTGGCAATGTTTTCAATAAAATGCGTATTTAAGCTTTTGATTTGTTCATGCTTTAAAGATTAGTGGACAATAATAGCAACACCTCCGCTTCTATTAGTTGCACGATCATTTCTATAGACAAGGTAGTTAGGAATGGACAATTTGTTTTTTTGCGTTAGCCATGTTTCGATGTGAATTTGATTTTTGCTGAGGAAGTCAACTAGTCAAGTCGTGCAATGAAGGCACGAGTATTCCTTGCCATAATGTTGAGATAAAAAACATAATTTATTAGTATAGACATAAAAAAGTACTAATTGTGTAATAACATTAAATTGCTCAGTCTTATTTGTCCATAAGCTCTGACGTAATAGAGCTTATTTCTTCTAACGAAAATAGATCAGCGTTCGATTTATCAGCTGACTCTCTTGTCGTCTTCATGTATGTGGGTGGTGCTCTTTTTTGGGAGCCGACTAGAGCGTTCCTATAGCTCAGAGCAGTCAATTGGCGTTGCTTTGACTGTCGTTAGTTACACTCGGCACAATTTGAGTATTTCTTGTAGTATTAGGAGCGGCGCTAGTGCTGTATTTATTGTGCTAGTAGCTACCGTTGCGTTGAGCTGGATGGTTGTGGTTTAAGTATTGTTTGGGGTTTGGCGACCTCTTTTGAATCAATGCAATATTCGAAGCCCGGCAAGGGCAGGCAGCGTCGGCAGAGGGGTGAGCACCTCTGCAGTTTGCACAACGAAGTATTCCTGTGTCTGGGCACGATGATGTCTTATGGCGGCCAGCGTAGAAAGCACACGATGTGGCGACATTACAACTGTTTGTTTGGATTTATTTACCAGATACACTACATATAATAGAATTTTAAAACCAGCTTTTGTTGTTCTTTCAATTGTTTTAACATCATTGCATTGTAGGCCATAAGAAATTAACATAGTTTTAATCTCGTCATTAGGTAACTTATCTAGGTCAGAGAGGACGGCTTTAAATGGCTTCTTTTCTTTGTTTTCATAAGAGAAAAACTCACAATTATCGATTTTGAGTTGATCGCAAATAGTGCTGTGGCAGTCAAGGTTGTTGACAAATATTTTAATGCCAATTGATATTGTTTTAATGTACCTAATACGTGTCGATTTTGATTTTATTAAGTATATCATGAATATATCTAGAGCTTTTCTTAAGCACAGTGATAGGTGGAATTTTCTCTTTAGTTATGACTGGAGGTACCGAGTCATCATCTTCACAACCTATTATTTGTTTATCTACAGTGGTTTCACTGTTCATGATAGTTGTTAGTGGGCGATAATAATTGCTGTAGCAACTATCAGCAGTTGAATCAGTTGTATTTTTGTTTAATCGCATCATCTTATTTTTGCTTGACCAGTATTCTTGTACTGTTCTGTGCCGTTTTATGTAATTTGCTCGCTGCTTTTTATTGTTGTTTTACGGTTGTTCTGTCAGTTTGTCCGGTGTTTCCGTTTGGCAGTTTATTTTAGCGCTAGCACTTTGTACTTGTGGGCATGATTGTCGCCGATGTGACCGATGACGCGATCGAAGCCTGATTGGAGGAATTGATGTTGTTGTTGCGATTTTGTGTAGTGGTGCTAGTTGATGTTGAGTTTGCTGTTGAGTTTGTTGTGTTAGCAGGGAAGGCACTGCGCACTCCATGGTAGTGAGTGTCTGTTACTTAAGCACAGAGCGGGAGCAAGATCTAGCTCTAAGCTCAGACGAGTTTGTGCTTAGAAGGGGAGCTTTATTTTTGTTTCTGTGTTCAGTTGAGACGAACGAGAAATAAGCGTTTCTCGTTGTATTTGAGGTTGGCTTTTGGCTATTTTGATGAGCAGATATAGTTTTCACTTTTCCACTAGTATTATTGTATATGAATGTAAAAACGTTTAGAAAAACTTAAAAAGTTAAATGCACACATAAATTTAAGCGATAAACACGTCTTCACTGTTTTAATGCTCAACTTTTCATATTTTCATTGGAAAATCGAGATTTCTTAAATCCAGTTCCTCGTGATGAAGAAGTCGTGGACAACTCCTCAAATATTTTTGCAGAATTTCTTTTCCCAGACGATCTCAGTTGCATTTCCACTGCCATTAATAACACTGTTTGATGTTATAGTGAATGACAAATACCTGTTTTGGTGAATGTCAAACAAAGTGTTGCTGTCTTTAGTGAATGACAAATATGGATAATTAATGATAATAATGAATAATACTAATTAATTATTAACAATTAATGATAATTATAATAATAAAATAAATGTAACTATAATTATAATTACACTGTGTTACAAAAAAAAAAAATTGAAAAAACTTCTTATCAGACCTAGTGGAGGTTATAGGTCATAAAAAACTAAAAAGAATGGCACATAAAAAATTTTTGATACACCCTCAAAATCTTGACTTAAAGCTCAAAAACCGTTTTTAAGAGGTTCCTGTACATATTACCTTATAACTTGGCCATTTTATATTGGATTTCAAATTTTTATTTTGTTTTAAATTCATGGAGATACAGACCAAAAACTTTACAAAATTCTGATTTTTCCATCGATTTTGCAACTTTAAGTCTAATTTGTGCCCCTTACCTTATCTAAATTATATTTTTTTCAACGTACATCGAAAGTTTAGTCATTTTAGCTTTAAATGAACCCTGTTTGAATAAAATCGGTTAAAAATTACTTGATTTATTGTACTTTTTGTAATTGCATATGACAGTTTTCTTTCCTTAATTGTTGCAGATAGAGGGAGATAGCTAGAGGGAGATAGCTAGAATAAGAATAAAAAAGGAAAAAAAAACTGTGATATGCAATTACAAAAAGTACAATAAATCAGGTAATTTTTAACCGATTCTATTCAAACAGGGTTCATTTAAAGCTAAAATGACTAAACTTTCGATGTACGTTGAAAAAAATATAATTTAGATAAGGTAAGGGGCACAAATTAGACTTAAAGTTGCAAAATCGATGGAAAAATCAGAATTTTGTAAAGTTTTTGGTCTGTATCTCCATGAATTTAAATGATAACAAAATACATGATACATGGTTGTAAAGGGCTACATTTCAGCTTCTAAACACAAAATAAAAATTTGAAATCCAAAATATAAAATGGCCAAGTTATAAGGTAATATGTACAGGAACCTCTTAAAAACGGGTTTTGAGCTTTAAGTCAAGATTTTGAGGGTGTATCAAAAATTTTTTATATGCCATTCTTTTTAGTTTTTTATGACCTATAACCTCCACTAGGTCTGATAAGAAGTTTTTTTTCGCTGTGACACAGTGTTATTAATCATTAATAATTTTGTATTTAATAATTACTTTCCGTTATTTTTGTTCAATTTTCCAATTTAACTGATACACATGCTTAGCTGTTTTTTGTTTACCAAAAGCCAATAACGTTGACATCGTTTGTGTAACTCGGGTTCGCTTGTGTAACTTGAAGCTGAAGTACCTCTAGTGCCGAAACACAGTTTGACGGTGACGTCGTGTGTCTAACTCAAACTTAAGTTGTAAAATAGTTCTTAAATAGCTTAAATAATAATAATAGTACATATAATAATTCGCATTAAATAATAATAGTTCGTAGTTTAATAAACATTGAATATTAAACAAATTCTTACATTTGGGGGCTCAACCGCCTACGAACTAATGCTGTGCAGAAGAAAGACAACAAAAAACCAGAAATAATGCTATCATTGCCTAATGCCAAAGATATAATACTTTTCACGCTCCCCCGAGTTGCATCGAACCTTCCTTTCTACTTTTGTTCTTTATAAGTTTCTCATTTTATTTGGGTTTGTATGGGAGGTACCCCTCCTGGTAAACCTATGATCATGAAATTTACATGGTTGATGAATATCAATCAGAAACTTATAGTATCTAAATTTCAGTTCGATACGTTAAAAACCAACAATTTTTTCTAATAAGAACATTCATTTAAAGGGGGGTTTGTATGGGAGGTACCCCTCCTGGTAATCCTAGGATCATGAAATTTGCACGGTTGATAAATATAGATGATTCTGACAAATGTGCAGCGTATGGTAAAACCTATGTGCAAAATTTCTCTAGATCAAAAACTGATCACAAATATATATACTTTATGTGGTCTGCGATGTCTCCTTCTGTGTGTTACAAACTTCATGACAAACTTATAATACTATTCAAACGCCGTTGAAAGTTGAAGTGTGTGCGGTCAACGAACTCGAAGGAAAATATAAGTGAACATCTGTCTGTGAAGGATAAAGTAAACGGGAATATTAAAAAAAAATATATTGCTGGCATTTATTTTACATTTGTTTATTACAATATATTGAGGTAAATGAGTCCAAGCGCAGGCAATTAATTGATGAAAGTGGGCAAGGTCGTAGCGGTGATCTACAGAATAAGCAAAGAGCAGGAGTTACGAATCAAATTGCTGAAAACAATGTAATGTTGCAGCAAGTACTTCAGCTGTTAACGTTAAAGATTCAGGCGATGAAGTGGGCAAAAATGATGCGAAGCTTGTTGTGGAGAATTTTTCAAAGATTATTCCGGTGTTTGATGTTGAAAATATGTCGTTGTGACAAAGGTTTGAAAATTGCGAGCTTAATGCTGATGCCTATGGATTGAATAACAAGTATGTACAGGCTCGTGCTAGAATAATATGCACAGCGCAATTGTTTTTGGAATCAACCAAAGTGTGTGAATATTTGGAATTACTTAATAGAGGAATTTAATCGTGCCTATGTTTGCAGTAAAGAGATTCATAGAGATATAAAGGCTCGTGTAAAACGTAAGGACGGATGTTTTCATGAGTATATGAAGCGTATTGCTGCGCGTGGTGTTATAGACATAGAATCGGTGATTCGGTATATAGTGTGTGGATTGTACGTGAAAGGTGATATGAAATACAACTTGTATAGTTGCAAGTCGTACAAGGAATTAAAGGCCAAGTATGATTTGTATGAGAGTATGGCAGAATGTAAGCAGTATGAAGATGGTGAAAAGTAGCAGTTTAAGCCGGATAGTAATGTTTCGAGGAAAATACTATGTTACAATGTCAATGTTAATATGTCAGATTGAGGAATGGCTTTGCACAGGCATTATAGGATGGCAGCGTCTGTATAGATTATCGTCAACTTAACAAGATGGTATTGAAAGATGGCTATCCGGTACCTTTTTTTTGTTTTTTTTTTTTTGTATCGGAAGTGAAGCATCGAAAACCTACCCGGTCTACAACCGGAGTGTGGGACTTTAACCTCGCTAAACACTCCCGCCCCTTGTCCTATCGTCCTACCGAAACTGTCATTAGATATTACGTCGGGAGGAAGGTGAAGCATTGCTGCTCAAAAGTCAATCGGTCCTAGTTTAGTAGGTCACCTATTGTGTTGTGTTGTTGTCGTTCGTGGGTCGTGGCTACTCGTCAGTATACTACGATCCCCCGTCCGGCACTCTCTGCAACGTCTGCATATTTCGCCTAGCCCTCTCTAGACGACGTAGCTCTAGCTGAATAACTTTCACACGCTCATAGATCCGGTCCCAGTTGGCCGGAGATGCTAACATGAACTGTAATGCACTTCCTAGCTCCTGCGGATATCCTTCTGGAACAGGAAACCGAGCACATTGGAAAATAACGTGCTCAGCGTCCTGCGGTTCACCACACAGTGGGCACCTTGGTGTGTTGTCGTACCCAAACCTGTATAGGTACCACCTGTATCCACCATGTCCAGACAAGAACTGGGTTAAATGGTAGTTGGTTTCCCCGCTCTTCCTGCTCAGCCATTTATCAATGTCCGGGATGAGCCTGAAAGTCCATCTACCATTCTCAGCGTTCTGCCATCTCCGCTGCCAAATGTTGAGGCTTGCCGCTCCCGCCTTCTAGCGTCGTTGTCTGGACGCCCATGACACGTCTTATAGAGTCTGCGCATTTCATCAGCCAATATGTCCATGCGAATCATCTCCGCTAGTACCAATGCCGCATCATCTGAGATTGTTCGAAAACCTGATACCGTTCTCAGCGCTGCCAGCCTATAGGTAGTCGAAAGGATTTTCGATTAGGTAGTAGCTCTCAGCGACTCCGCCCAAACGGGGGCAGCGAACAGCAAGACGGATGTCACCACCCTTTACAATATCCGGCACTTGTCCGCCTTAGGGCCACCGATGTTTGGCAGCATCCATGATAAGGCATTCTGGACCCTCGCAGCTTTATCCTTCACGTACAGCAGGTGCCCTTTGTACGATAGCCTGCTATCCAGCATAACACCCAGGTACCTTATAGCCCTCTTGGACCGTACCTCGTGATCGCCAACTCGTACGGAGCAGAACTCTATACGCTTCCTACTGGTGATCAGAACCAACTCCGTCTTCTGCTCTGCTAAGGACAGTTTCGAAGACCTAAGCCATGCAGTAACCGCGAGAATAGCGGAGTTTGCAGATTGCTCTATATTCCTTATCTCCTTGCCCGTTACTATCAGACACAGATCATCAGCAAAACCTACCGAAGTGCAGTTTTCAGGAAGCTGCAACTGCAGGACCTGGTCATTCATAAGGTTCCATAGGAGCGGGCCCAGCACCGAACCCTGAGGAACCCCCGCAGTAACTCTGTAGGTTTTATTTCCATCTTCGCAATCATAGTGCAAGTACCTCTCTGACAAGTAGGACTTGATCATGTTTTGAAGGTACATTGGCGCTCCCGTTCTACGGACGGACCCTTTAATATGCAGCCAGTTAACAGAGTTAAATGCGTTCTTTACGTCCAGCGTGACGATTTCGCAATACTCTTTATCACCATAGAGCCACCTTTCGCCCTGTATTGCCTGTCTTGCTATACCAACCACTTTATTTATCGCGTCAACTGTCGAGCGACCCTTTCGAAAGCCAAACTGGTTTTGAGAGAGTGCCACTCTCGATCACGATTCGTTCAAGTCTATTGCAGACAATCTTTTCCAAGACTTTTCCCACAGTATCTAACAAACAAATCGGCCTATACGACGACGCCCCGTTGGGTGGCTTACCAGCCTTTGGTATAAGGACCAGTTTCTGATGCCGCCATGTACGGGCGTTATCGCAACTACAGTGTATAATCGATAACGCATCGATATTTTAACGTCAGCTGTTGGGCATGGGGAAATAAGGAAGAGGAAGAACCAAAACAAAGAAACCAAAGGTGAATGACTTTTGCTTTGTTTTGGATCTTTTGGAAACTTTGGTTTTTGCTGGTGACCGTTGGATGTGGAGAGGCGACATCCATTTTGGAAACAACGAACTGAAGGAGGGAACCATTTTGGCGAGTAAACTAAAATCACTTGTGCAAAACCGCTGAGTGAGCAACGACGGGTTGAAAATCACTCCACCATACTTGTGTTTGTTTTATTCAACCAAATTTGTATATTTTAATAAACCTTCTCTAAACAAACTTTCTGATTGTGTTATTGTGATCTGCATACTTCTTAGTGCCCCCGAGCCAACCATTGGCTCATCATTGACTCATCTATAGTCGGGGGAATACTCCGTCGTGAAGGCATTGGTGAAAACCTGCATAAAAACACTTGGAACACTCGAAATAGCTGCTTTCAGGACTTTATTCGGCACTCCATCAAGACCCGGAGTCTTCCTATCCTAAATTTTACCGCAATCTCGGGACAGTTCCTCGGAACTAACAGTGGGGATACCATCCAGAGATCGTTGCTCAGACCTTTCATCAAGTATTAAGGTCGCTGTCGGGAACAGTGTTCTGACAATGTTCTCGAGCATTACTGGACAAGTGGGTTGTGGTACTCTACAACCTTTCACTCTCGACATTACCATCCTGTACGCCGTGCCCCAAGGACTTATGTCAGACTCCTCGATAAGCTGTTTAAGGCATGACCGCTTGCTGGACTTGACTGCCTTTTGGAAGGCGAGTCTGGCCGTTCTGAACTTATCTAGCCGCTGTTGGAAATTTTCACAGCTTACCGAACGCTGCATGTGTCGTCGTGCGCGAAGACAAGCCGATCGTAGCTCCCCTAGTTCGCCATTCTACCAGTGGCATGCTGGTCTGCGTCCAACCTGGATTCTCCTAGGCATAGCGGCGTCACAGCCTATGGACAGCATGTTTGACAGTCTGTCCGTCAATTGATCGGAAGAGCCCACTCCGAGACAATGAGTCTTTCCACCTAGGCCCAGTTATAGGTTGCTGCACAACTCTAGAACCTCGGCTTATGTCAAACAGAATGGCCTGATGATCGCTATGGGTGTATCCTTCACTCACCACCCACTTCGTGTTTGTTTCTACGCTGCTAGTTGCAAAAGTTATGTCTATGACTGACTCTCTGCCCGCTTTCCTATACGTGGCCGTAGAACCTTTGTTGAGCAGAACTATGTCGAGGCTTGCCACAGCTTCCAGAAGCGTTTGACTCCTTGCGTTGGTAGATTTGCTTCCCCACTCCGTTGACCAAGCATTGAAATCTCCTGCGATAATCACTGGAGATCTACCTCGGGCTTCCGTCACTAGTTCGTGGAGAAAGTGTTCGAAGTCTAAAGCTGTCATGCTTGGGCGTGCATAACAGCTGAAGAAGTGAATGCCCCCGATTTTCATGCGAACGAAGTTAGCAGCACGAGTACCACCATCCTCGAATGCGTATGAACCACACGCCCATATTGCAGCAACACCTTCGGTATCTTCAAACCAAAGTGACTCATTGCGCTTCGTGTAAGGCTCACTTACCAGAACTACGTCTGCCTTCTCTTCCACTATGGTTCTTTGCAGAAGATCCTGCGCTTCTTGACAGTGATTCCGGTTGATTTGAATAACCTTCATACCTTCCTGGTTTTCAATGCCTCTTTAAATACCGGGCAGGTTTTTCATCCCGCCACGTGACTTGCCACCATCGGATATTTTTTCGCACACAACATGCATCTCGGGCTACTACTGCAATTTTTTGCTATGTGTCCCTCCAGCCACATCTTATGCAGCACCTTAACCTATCCTCATTCTTGCATGACCGAAATATATGTCCGTACTCTAAGCATTTGAAACACTTCTTCAATGCCACGTTTGATCTAATACGGCAGGTAACCCATCCAATCTTCACCTTACCAGCCTTGAGGAGTATATTGGCCGTCTTTGTCTGCAAAGAGATCATTGCAGTTTGGGTGCCAGCATACGACCGTCTTAGACTAGTGACGTCCAAACTCTGAACATCAGCTTGTCTAAACCGCTCCAATATACCATCACGTATTTCGTCCTTAGTGGTGACTTCGTCGATGTCCTTGACCTCTATCGTCGTTTTTTGGCTCAAAGATCTGACCGACGCGTCTTGCCCTAGGGTGCCACTGACCATAAGCCTCAGCTCTTCTGTTTCCGCGCCTTTCGTCTTTAGCTCTAGCAGAAGGTCATCATTTTGCGTTCTGCGAATCCTATCCACCGACTCTGTAAGGCCACCACAATTCGGGTCGGCTTTCATCCTTTTCAGGATATCAGCATAGGCTCCCTCCTCAAGTCGATGGATAACCAAAGCATCTGGTTTTATATGCTTCCTGAATCTGCACGCTTTTCTTCTTTGGTTTCCCAACCGTTTGCCATTGGTCAAGCTGCGGCGCCTTAGGTGCGCTTTGCCCTCCTTTTGAAGTGGGTTGCATTTTCCCCACGCCGATGCTATCTCCTCCCGTTTGTCGATTAGGTTGCACCAATACCTTCGTTGGTTTATCCTTTACACGCGGACCTGGGAGCCCCGTTTTGCCAGGATGGCGATTTTGGGGTGGTTCACCCGAAGCCAGCGGCGACGCACATGCACACGCTCCGCATAAGCGGTGTGTTGTCTGCGCAAAACTCTCTCTTGTTTTTTCCTTTGGAGTAGTTACACCATAATCACCTATCTCCTGTACTGCCAAGAGATACAGTCGCGTGCTCTTCCTAAAAGAGTCCGAGACAGCTAAAAAGTCTGAACTTGTAGCATTCGGTGATACAGGAGCCAAGTTGGCCACTCCTGCATCACTGCGGTCATAGGATCTCGACGACTGGGGGCTCGCTTTCTCACCCACCAAAGCCGCCGGTACTAGGCTTCCGACACCTTGCACTGTAATAGTCGCACTTTTTGGTACTTCCATTTTTGTCTGGGATCCTACCCATAGCCGTTTACCTTCAGCCAGGTCTAATACTGCCGCCCCTGACATGGTAACAGACGCTGACCAGGAAGCCGCCCATTCTGGGAAACGACGCGCCTGGATTTTTTCACCTTCTCGCATCAGCTAACCAACTGACGGATGTCAGATTGGTCATCGTCCAGAAGCGCCACGTGGTGGCTGCGAGCTACTTGGGGTGTACCCACAAGGATAGTGCTGGACTTCGCCAGGTTTAAGCCAATCAACAACATTACCTTGCAGTTGCACCCCCGCTTCCCCGCTACCCAGTACCTGTAGTTGATGATGTGCTAGAAAAGTTGCAAAGGGCAGTTTACTTCACTATCATGGATTTGGAGAACGGCTTCTTCCATGTTTCAATTGAGGAAAGTAGCAAGAGGTTGATGAATGAAGATATTTTGGATCTTTATATGGATGATATCATCATAAATGCAGTGACGTCTAATACGTATCAGTAGGCAATGTTAATGTTGATGTGATTTGGTGTAAATTGCATATTACTTATATGCAACAATATGCCACTCTTTCAGAATTTTTCAAAAATTGTCGCGTTTGTTTTTAGTATATCTCGTGAATCAAAAGTCGTAGTGGCAACTAACTTATATATTCTGAAGTTATGGTTTGTGCTGTAGCGTGTAAGAGGAATTTTGTCATGGTGCGCTTATGTCAACAAAGGGGGAGGTGTGTTCAAAGAGGTGACTAAAATGAAAATTTCAATTTTGTAAGCGAAAGAAAATTTTTGGAAAATCCACCTGGAATGTGCGAAATTAAAATCTGAATAAATACAAGAAAATTCCTTCTTTATAAGTGTATTGCTTGTGAAAGGTCTGCCCTATTTGGCTGATTTATATTTTGTTATGTTCGCTATAAGTCAATCAGAAGAATGTGAAAGAAAATTTTTGGAAAATTTGCCGGGTATGCGGGAAATTTTAAATTATTATTTAGAAAAAATTGAAAAATTGGATACGAACAGTGTCATGTAAAACGAGCAAGGGGAAGAAGAGGAAGAATGAAATACTCAAAGCAGACATATGTTAAGGTGTATATGTGAGTATGTGTATGGTGGTATGAAGAATTGCAAAGGGCGGGGCGGAGGGTGTTTCGAAAAGAGAAGCCAACTCATTATTCGAAGTTTCAGGTCCAACTGTTTTCTTTTGGTCGTAATGTGAATTTTCCAGGTGAGGTGCCTGTCAAGTGTCAGTCCCAGAGACTTGACAGTGGTACTGTTTGGAATGAAATCACCATTGATGAAACCGGCAGGGCATGTCGACTGGTTCAGAGTGAAGGTAACATGCATGGATTTCTCGGCGTTGACTCAGATGTTCCACCTCCTTAGTCACGGCTCCATGAGGTCGAACTGGTCTTCCAGAAGAGATGAGGCTGCAGCCGGGTCGCTGTCGCTCACCAACAGAGCAGTGTTATCTGCATATGTCGCTACGGAGAGTTTCTCGTCACTCAAGATCTGGAGGTCAGACATTGAAACCGTGTATAGGATTGGTCCCAATACACTTCCCTGGAAAACTCCAGCTCTCTTTACTCTTTATGTTTTTCTAAACCATTATTATTAAAGCAAAGTCGAAAGTCCAGATTTTTTCGATATTAGTCTATATATACATACAATATATGTTAAGCCAACTAATACAGTAATTTGTAAACTGTAGAAATTAGTAGTAGTTCAATTGTTGGATATCGATTCTGTCCATAACATATGTTTACATGTACGTCTTTTGTAAAACATAAATTTTTGTTAATTCTTTGTGCGTCAATATTAAATTAATTTTCTTTTAAAGTGTTGGACAATATACTACAAAGTTTGTTGTGCGTAAATGAAAGTAAAGATGTTTAAATCAATTATATCAAGAATATGAAACGTAAACGGACATCGTTTGCGTCAGAATGGTGAAACTGATTAAGAAAAGAAAATGTTAATTGGCTATCAGGTGTAATTTAATTATTTAATTTTATTACACATAACACAGGGAGGGGATGGGAGAAATATGATGTTTAAGGTTTGATTCCTATTTTGATCTCCGAAGCGAAAGGACGTGTTTTCAACAGCTCCGCCTTCAGAGAACTAATATAGCAAAGAAATTAAAAAAAAAATTAAATAGAAAAAAAACCTACTTTACTATAACTTAAGCATTAGCAACAAAATTTATATCATAACATTTTCAATACAGCAATATCAACAACAACTGCATCAGCTAGAACAAATAAAACAACACAAGCTAGCAGTATTTTTGATTTCTGTATTCTTATTTCAGCGAGCGTTTGAAAACAAAAGATCCGTAATAAAAACAGCAACACATCAGTTATTGTTAGAGGGGCATCTGAAAAGTTCATTGACCCTTCTTTTGCAATAAACTGACAAACAAAAAAAAAAAAAAAAATAATGCCTACTATTAAGACACCTTCACCAGAAGGAGGAAAAATATTAAAAACGCAAGAAAATTTCTTAGAAAAAGAAAGCTTGAAACATGGAAAAACTGTGTGCTAGACTATCAAAAGAAGTAGATCCGCTAAAAACTGAAAACATACACTTAAAATCAAAATCCTATCAAAAACCGAATACTCCCCCGCCAAATGATAAAGCCCATTTCTCTACAGACGAGGAAGAACTAGCTCGTAAGACCGATTGGATCTTAAAGAAGAGACCGACTAAAAAACGGCAAACAGAAATCTTAAAGAAGAAGGAACCTGTGAAGACAAAAATTAATACACGTAACTCACGTCCTCTACCAATTATGGTTTCTGGACAACTACATACAATTGCCAAAACCGAATCAAAAGAAAATTTTTATATAAAACTAATGAATAATGGCGTATTTAAAGTAAGTACCTTTTCAATCGAGGATTTCAAAAATTTGTCCAAAATCCTCTCTAATAAAAAGATTGCCTGGTACAGTTTTGAAAATAAGTAAACACGACCTATAAAAGTTGTCGCAAAAAATTTGCATCACTCCTGCGAATCAAAATCAATTGTGGAAGACTTGAAAAAACAAGGTCTTAAGGCAATTAGTGCTATAAACAAAATAAAATGAAAAACTAAGAAGCCTCTTGACATGTTCTTTTTAACTTTCGACGCCATGGAAGATGTTAAAAAGATCCATGAAATCAAAACTATTTTGAATTCAGTTATAAAGATCGAGTCAGTTAGATTACCAAAGCTGATACCGCTATGTAAATTTTGCCAGTCTTACGGCCACACCCAAAATTAATGTGGCAAACAGCCAAGATGCGTAAAGTGTGCTGGTAAACACAAAACAATTGACTGTATAAAGCTGAAAATTAACATACAAAGTGCTGTAACTGTGGAAAAGCCCATCCAGCTAGCTACAGAGGTTGCATTGTGGCAAAAGAACTGCAAGAAATACGCAATCATAAATAATAATAAATAATTACGAAACTTACCATGCAATTCACCCAAGCAACTGTGCTTGAGGCGGAAGGGCTATAATTATAAAAAGTAACATTAAACATTTTGAAGAAGAATAGCTAATAACAGACGAGTTTCAAGCAACCACAGTAACAATCAACGAGATAAAACACCCACTTTCTCTTATTGCAGTGTACAGCCCTCCGAGGCACCAGATTAAGTGTGATGAATACAAAATCCTGTTAAATATTTCAATGCTAAACATACACAATGGGGCTCAAGATTAACAACAACAAAGGGAAGAGAACTCTACAAAGCACTACACTTGACTGGATGTGATGCAGTCACGACTGGTAAACTAACAGATCCAAAAAAAGGTCCAGATCTGATTGATTTCTTCATTATTAATAAAATATCTCGAAACTACCTAACGATTGAAGAAAGCGCCGATCTTAACTCGGATCACACACCAATATTTTTAACGCTCATCGAAAATATTATTTTAAAAGTATCTCCTGCCACCTTAAGTAATTAATTTACAGATTGGGAATACTTTAGAAAGTTACTTGAAAGCTGTGAAAGTAATGGACAAATAAGAGTGCCAGTCAGCTGGACGATGAAATGGAAAATTTTACGTCTAATGTGCAACTGGCAGCATGGAAAAGTATACCAATTTTAAAGAAACTTCTTCTCAATACTCGGTATCCAAAATACATAAGAGAAATAATTTCATTGAAACGCCAACTAAGAAGGAAGTGGCACCAAACCCGAACACCATTAGATAAAACTATTCTAAACAAAACAACTAAATATCTAAATCGAAAGATTAAGAAATTTAAAAATGAGACTTTCTCCCACTACTTACATTCGTTATCAAATGAATGACGTACAGACTACTCGTTATGGAAATGTACTGAGCTTTTCAAAAGACCACAATTCCAATGTCCTGCTATCAAAGCAAATGATGGAAAATGGGCAAATACCAATGCGAAAAAAGCGGAAATCTTCGCAGAATATTTGGGGGACGTGAAATGCCCCCTGATGACGAGAATGTTATTGTCGCTCAAGACTTCGAATTCCATATGTCACATGTGCTGAATTAAGTAAAGAGATCAACTGGCTCAAGAAAAAAAGTCACCTGGTTACGAGCTTATCACCGCTGAGTTACTGAAACAAATAAAAGTATGGAACAGTTAACAAATATAATCAGCGCGTCGTTTAGGTTACGTTATGTGTCAATTTATTGGAAAACAGCAGAGGTTATTATGCTCCAAAAAACTTGTAAACCACCTCAAGAAGTATCATCATACAAGCCCAAATCACTTCTACCCACAGTATCAAATTTATTTGAATAGCTCCTTGTCAGACGACTTAGCGCAATAATATAACGTAAAAAATTGATTCCAAATCATCAGTTCGGATTTCGACAGAAACACTCTACAATTGACAAAGTTCAATGAATCACGCATGTGATAGAAAAGAGTTTGTTCCGCCGTATTGCTTGACGTTGCAAAGGCATTTGACAAAGTTTTCCCCACTGGACTGCTCAAAAAACTAAATCTGTTACTGTCCAATCAGTATTGCGAAATTTTGCATTCTAACTTATCCAATCGCTATTTCCGCATTAAACAGGATGACTCTTACTCAAGACTCAAAGAAATAAACACGGGAGTACCACAAGGCAGTGTTTTTGGGACACTACTTTAAATATTGTTTACACATGACCTACCCTCTGACCCAAATTGCGTCACAGCCACATTCGCAGATGACACCGCGCTGCTTGCTGTTGGTGATACCGAAAGCGACTCAGCAGAAAATCTCCATACAGCATTAAATAAAGTTTTCAATTGGACAAAAAAATGGAGTATAAAACTCAACCAAACGCAATCAATACACATAGTTTTCACGTATAACAAAAGACGGTATATACCACTCTATATATATATTCAATACTCAAATTCAACCAAATATTTGGGTATTACACTCGACTGCAAAATTCGTTGGAAGGAACACGTTAAGAAAAAAGGAACGAACTTGACATTAAAACAAAAAACATGAAATGGCTCATAGGTAGCCGATCAATGTTATCCACTCAAAATTAATTATTAATATACAAGCAAATATTGAACCAAGTATGGAGTTATGGAGCACAGCTATGGGGATGCGCCAGCCAAAGCACAAAAAATACAATCCAACTATATCAAAACAAAGTTCTTAGGGGCATTGTTAATGCACCATGGTATTGCAGAAGCGCTGACATTGAGCGCGATATCGAAGTGAAATCTGTCAACGCAGAGATAACAAAAATTGCAACGGCCCATAAAGTTAGGCTAATAAATCATATAAATGAAGAAGCTTCCACTCTAACTGAAGTCGATGGACTAATATGACGGCTCAATCGCATAAAACCCAGTGATCTTGCGGCTTCATAAAAACTCTAGAATTTAGAGTATAAAAGTAATATTGTTGATATACTTCAACTGTTTGTTAGTCATGTAAATGTATGAACTAGTTACAGTTTACAAAAAAAAAAAATGTTAATTGCATGTCGCGCGCTTAGGTTAGATCTACACAGGTCCCGACGCGATCATTGAAAATTCTTATACACATAGTCACACATACGCCTGAACCTATGTCTGCTTTGACTATTTCATATCATTCTCTTCCCCCCTTTGCACATAATCAAAGGCATACGATGTTTGCCCATACACATACTCACACATACATCTAACTTGTGTTACCTTTGACTATTTGATTGACCCATAACATTAAAAAATCAGCCATATAGGATAATCACTTCTCAAGAAATACGCTTACAAAAGAAAAGTGAATTTTCTATTTTAGTCACCTCTTTGAACGCCCCTCCCCCTGCTTGACATGAGCACACCATGACAAAATTCCTCTTACACGCTGCACCATATTCTCAATATACAAATTAGTTGGCGCTACGACTTTTGATTCACGAGATATATTAAAACAAGGCGACAATTTTCGACAAATCCCGAAAGAGCGGCATATTGTGGCATGTATACCCATTTTAAAAACGTTTTCACGTTAAAAATAAAAATATTAACGTTTTTCGGATTCTGTATCTCATGAACCGCACTAGGTAGACACTTCAAATTTTCACAGAATGTGTATTTTTATTAACAACAACATGCAGCTTGTGTGTATAAAAATCAGCCAAGTGTGAGTCGGACTCGCACACGGAGGGTTCCGTACCATCGTACAAGATTTTTTGCCGCAAAATTGAATTATGTATTCAATAATTCAATGCTCGAGCAATTCCAAACACAATGAATTTGCATTTATTATGAAATTGACAAAAAGCTCATGCTCCAAATATTAAATCATTGATTTGTCTTATGTTTAGGGTAGAATCAGTATTCATACTGCATATCAACATTCAAATAGGGAAATGTGAAAATTATGAAAAGCAAAAGTGAAATATTCATAAAGCCTAAAAGTATACTACAAAAAAAAAATTAGCCAAATATGAAACAAAATAAATCACAAAGCTTCTAAAACTGTGCGCAGTGCATATTGGAGCACTCGTTTCTTATATGGGGACCCATTTACTTTTTTAACTTTATTTTAGTTTTAATATTTGATGCTACCATGACAATAGAAGTACATATTCTGTAAAAATTTCAACTGTCTACCTATTAGGGTTCATGAGATACAGCGGAGTCGGTCGGACGGACAGTTGAAGTTTAGTAATATGATCCCGTTAGCACCCTTTGGGTACGGAACCCTAAAAATTTGTATAGCAACAACATGCAAGAAACCAGCTTGTGTAGCAGCAGTTGTTCATTTGAGACCGCTCTGGGCCAGAAAAGACGTCATATAATCCGTAAACATTTCTAGCGAAGATTTGAAGTGCTCGGCATATGCGTTCTGATACTAGCCATGTCTCAGAACCATATAATTATACAGATTTTATGCTGGTGTTGAAAATTCTGAGTTTTGTTTTTAGCGACAGTGTACGGGAGCGCTACACTTTATACAGTTTGTGAAATGCTTTGCATATGCGAGGAGCCACATCTTTCGATGTTATTGGCGACAATGACTCACTCCTGGGATGATGATAGTCGCAAATTGTTTAAAACGGGGTAAAAGAAAATTGTTCACCACTCAAGTGGCACCTGCGTCGATCAAGACAGACATCATTCAATACAATGATGTGAAACTGACCGAGTCACGTTACATCAAGTCGGGATGACTGTACACTATGTTAATTGTTTATTATCATTGAAAATGAATAAGGGCTGCTCTTTTCAAAAATTGTGTTAGAAAAATGTATGAGAAAAAAGTTACGAAAATCTGTTAAGTGGTGACGAGGATGACTAGGTGAATGAAATAGGTAAAGAGCTGGTAAAGCAGAAATAAGTTGAGGTGCATGTGTTAGCAAACAGGTGTGAGCTGCGGTTGGTCAGTAAAGTAAATATAATAAGTAAAGGTTTTTTTTTTTTGTTCTTTTATTGGAAAAAAAAGAAGTTTATAACAGACAACAAAGGAGAATTATAAATAGTAAATATAGGGAAAAAAGAAGACAGTAGGATAGGTGTACCAGGGCCGTACGGGACTGCCGATTAAGCACAGCTTCGTCAGGCTGGTACTACGATGAATTAGCCGACATCTGCGTTTCGGCGGGCTCTCTCTAAGCTGCGAAGCTTCTTCATGACCTCAACAGCAAACTTTGAAACCGCATTCCATTTCCATTGACTCTCCAGCATGTGCCTTACTAGATTCTCAACCGATGGCTGATCACCTAGGACGTTACTCAGCTCCTGCCGCTCCCTGTCAAATCTTCCGCAAATGCTTAAAATATGCTCAGGGTTTTCCTCGCACTGATTGCCGCAAACTGTGCACCAAGAACCATCATCATGATGGAACCTGTACAGGTACTACCGAAAGCATCCGTGACCGCTCAGTAGTTGAGTGAGGTAAAAGTTCACCTCACTTCCGATCCATTCGGCTAGGCTGGTACGTCCAGCGACCCTTCGTTGAGCTATCCCAGCGACTATGCCTCGATGGCGACTAGGTCTATTGGTACCAGCCCAGCGAGAACCAGAGCAGAATTCTCCGATACAGTTCGGAAAGCACTAATGACTCTGAGGGCTCCCAGTCTGTAGACGCTCTCCAGGTGTCTCCTGTATGAGGCCCTATCCATTGCCTTAACCCAAACCGCTGCCCCGTAGAGCATCATGGATTTGGTTGCATTAAGCAGGAGCAATCTACATCCTTGTTTAGGGCCTTGCATGACCTTGCCGCCCTGTCGCTGGCGTATGTCAAGTGCTCTTTCAAGCTGAGCCTACGATATAACGTAATCCCTAGATACACCAACTTACTTTTTGTTGTGATTTCCACGTTGCCGACAGTAACCGTAGCACTCTCCACGATTTTTCGACAGCTGATGAGTACCACTTCCGTCTTTTGCTCCGCTAGGCTGAGACCAACACTGTCCAGCCATGCTGCTATAATTGGGATAGCTGAGTTACATCTCTCCAACGACTCGCTAATGTGTTTCCCGACCACCACAAGTGCAATGTCATCCGCGAACCCCACAATGTTTACACCAGCTGGGAGACGGAGTCTAAGGATGCCGTCGTACATTATGTTCCAGAGGAGAGGCCCAAGGACAGAGCCCTGGGGCACCCCTCCGGTTACACGGTATGCTATCTCTCCCTCTGAAGTGTCGTAGAGAAGGACCCGCTGCCTGAAGTAGCTTCGAAGTATTCTCAGCAGGTACCTCGCAACACCGTAGTCAGTAAGCGATTCCATTATTATTCTATCCCAGTTTGCTGAGTTGAAGGCATTCTTTATATCGAGCGTAACCACAAGGCAGTATTCTTTTGCGCCGCCTGACCAACGTCTGCCACGGATCACCTCCTGCCCAATCTTGGTTACTTCCGATACTGCGTCGATGGTTGAACGCCCTTTCCTAAAGCCAAACTGGGACGAGGAAAGGTCCCCTCCTAGCTGTATTTCTTCCTCAAGTCTGCCCCTATGATCTTCTCCAGTGCTTTGCCTTCCGTGTCCAATAGGCAAATCGGCCTGTAAGAAGATGGTCGCCTGGTGGTTTCCCTGGTTTGTTGATGAGAACCAGTCTCTGGATTTTCCAGCAGGATGGAAAGACCCCCTCAGATAGGCAGAGGTTAAAAAGATCCGCGAAGTACTGAGGCGGCAGGGTCATCGCCAACTTGAGGGCCCGGTTTGGGATTTGGTCGGGTCCTGCAGATTTGCCGCTTTTTATCCACTTTGAAACAGACAGGACTTCTCCTGAGGCTACAGGGGTGAAACTGCTCATCTCTTGGTTCTCGTCGTCACTTCTATTCTGACTTTCTCGTTGCTGTTGCGGGAAGATTGTTGCCACGATGTGAGACATCTCTAGGGGATCCAAGAGAGGGACCGGCTTCCGTGACTTGGTGTTTTTGACAATCACCTGGTAGGCCTTGCCCCACGTGTCGTTCTCTGCGTCATCGCACAGCTTGAGGAAACAACGCCTTTTGCTGTCCCTGATTGCTCTCTGTATGGATCTCCTACACAAGTGGTAACTCTCCCTCAGTTCAAGGAAGCGACTTGTGTGCCTGGCACGCTGATAGGCCCTACGTGCCAGAATGCAGTTACGTCTCGCTACCACAATTTCCTCATTCCATCCACCAGAATACTGCCTCCTGGTGGCGGCTATGGGATCTTCTGGACTGCATGCTAGAGTCACACGCTTGCTTAATGGCCCGTTGGGTCTTGATGGCCATATCTTGGCTTGGTGATCATTCGCAGTATATAAATCGCTTAGAGTCCACTTGGAGGAGTTGAAAAGAGAGGGACTTATAAACGTGAGATCCACTATTGAGCCAGCGCCGCCTCTCGTGAAGGTGTGCTCAGAGTCTGAATTCAACAGGCACACGTCCAGGGTTGCTAATGCCTCAAACAGAGAGTGCCCCTTACCGTTTGTGAGCGTGGAGCCCCAGTCTGTAGACCACGCATTGGACCTCTTGTTCTCGGATCGTCTGCGTAAGTAGGTCCTGAGCCGCAACACAATGATTCAAGTTAAGTTGCAGTAACTTTAACATTGTGTTTTATTTTGTATTTCCTTCACGCGACTCAGGGCAGTCTCGACTACCGGCTACGTGGTTGGTATCGCCCAGTTGTTTTGAAGCACAGACGAAACACCGTGGTTTGCTTGTGCAGTTTTTCTTCTGGTGCCCTTCCTCTCCGCATCTTATGCAGCAGTTGCTTCTGTCTATTGCACTCTTGGATGCACTAGCTATGTGCCCCACCTCCAGGCATTTGAAACACCTGCGGGATTGCTGCCGCTCTCGGATTCTGCAACGTGTCCAGCCAATTTTCACTCTGCCGGCTTTAATGAACACTGCTGCGGTTCTCGATGGCAGGCTAAGAGTAGCCGCCTGTGTTCCAGCATAGGCAGGGCGGAGGCTTTTGATATTTCCTCTGCCTACCTCTATTGCAAACTGCTCCTTGAAGGCTGATACAATCTCGTCCATATCCGTGGCATCATCGATATCAAGGATCACCAGCTGGGTCTCTTGGGTTAACGAGCGTATGGTTGCACTCTCACCAAGTGCTGAGCCCACAGCGTCATTTGGCTGTTGAAGGTTTCCCTTCATGGGGGCATCCATCACCAGTAAAACATCTCCCTTCAGCGTCTTTCGGATTCGGTTGACGTTATTGCTGACCTCCATAAGGCCCTCATTGTGGGTCATAATCCGCACAATGTCGCTGTACGACATACCATCCTTAGCCTCTATAATCAGAACGTCAGGACGGACTCTTTTTATGGGCACTCTGCTGCCTTTTCCTTTACCTCTGGGCTTCTTTTTAACTGATTCCCAGTCGGCTTCAGGCTCCTGGGTGTTTACGGTGTCGGGTTTTGAGAGCATCGGTGTACTAACACTTCTCAAAGGCTGACGGGCATCAATCGTCCTTGCCTTTTTTTGGTGGTGTTTTCCTCGAGTTGTCTTTTATGTGCCTTGCGCTCTTAGGCATGCCTATACCATGCAGAGTGACTGCCGAATACGTCTGTGAGATGCTTTTTTATGGGTGTCACACAGCTCCATAATTTTCTTTTGCAGTGACGATAGACTAACTATTTTGTTAAGCATCGCCTGATTTATGTGCCTCTTTTCCTTGTCACTTGCAATGGCGACTAGGTCCTCGAGCCGAGATTTCATTTCATCTAGTGCTGCCTTTAGTCCGGCACTACCGGGTTGGTCTGCTTCTCATCTGCTGGTTTCAGGACACTAGGGGACGACCTCGCCCCTGATTCATCGGTTTTATCATTCTTTTGCACCAGTTGCCTGGGAGACCTCATCGTTTTCGAGCTCGCCTTAAAGGCCTCCTCTACAGTGCCTCATTGCTTATACCGGACGCCTCATTAATTCACTAATTCATGTACTGGGCCCGTTCCTCAGAACGATCAGCTGTTCGTCTCACTCACGCTTTTAGTTGGAAGTAAAATTTTAGAATTTTACTTATTTATTGGGAAAAAAGCACTTATTCCACCAATAAAACACATCCAGGTATACCAACACGCTGTCAGACGCCCCCGTCTATATCAGGTACGTAGCGCAAGTATCTTTTGGCTTTTGCAATCAACAATATTCAAAATATATATTTTTCTCCAGAATCGTGAGAAAACACATCCACTGCACAAAAACACATATTTAACATATAAGTAAAGGTATATGAATGCGTGTGCAGATGTTATTAATTGAAGGGTGAATGCGCGCAAGTCAAGGAAGAGAGAAGAATGAAATAGTTAATAAAAGCTATTTAACTTAACTTAACTTAGAAATAAGTTGGGGTGTATCTTTTTTTTTTTTTTTTTTTTGGTTCGCCATGGAGGTGGAAATCTTCTAAAGAAGATCTTCTTCTTTATTTCTTCATCTCTGCGGACCTGTTGCATTATAGCAACGATTATACTGCAAGCTTTGTTCCAGGAGTCTTCATCCTTTAACATAAAGTTAATCACGCCATTTGGTGTAAGGTTCTCACCTACCTCTGACGTGATTAACTCTCTAAGATGTACAAATCAGGTACACTCCATGAGAACATGGCGAGGTTTTTCCGGCTGGTTTGTGCAGTACAGGCAATGCGGGTCATCTGCATGTGTAAATCTGTGCAGGTACTCCCGGAAACAGCCATGCCCTGTGAGGAACTGCGTGAGGTGGTAATTCAGAGTTCCATGTTTTCGGGCCACCCAGACACTGATGTTGGGTATTAACTCGAACGTCCAACGACCCTTTGTTGAGCTTTGCCAACGCTCCTGCCACGAGGCAGTTAGTGTGTCACCCTGATCATGTGTGGCAGACTCTGCCCGTCTCGAAGCATATATCGCCGCCAACTCATTAACGTCCATGTCCACCGGCTTACAGTTTGCAATGACGCTTATTGCGTCATCTGAAACCGTTCGGAACCCGCAACATACCCTTATCGAGTTTAGTCGATACACGGAGGCAGCTCCTTTAATGTATGATTTATGTTTGGTTGCACAGGACCACACTGGTGCAGCGTATCGGATGATCGATTTGCTGACTGCCGCAAGCAGCTCACGCACTGGTTGCCTGGGCCCTCCAACGTTCGGCATAAGCCTTGCTAGGGCTGCGTAGGTCTTCGACGCATTCTCGCTTGAGAATTTGAGGTGATCCCTGAAGTTGAGACGACAATCCAGTAGGACCCCTAAATACCTAATGAAAGGTGCGGACGTTATGTCTTGTGCCCCAACTCAAATGCTTAGGGTTTCAAGCTTCTTCCTGCTGCTGATTAAAACTAGCTCAGTTTTATGGTCCGCTAACTCTAGACCAGTCTGCCAGAGTCAATTTTTGATATTTACCACGGATGAGTTGCATTTCTCCTGGAGTTCCGGGAGTGTCTTTGCCACTGCGACTACTGCAATGTCATCTGCGTAACCAATTATCTCTACTTCATCTGGTAGACCACGCTAAACACTCCGTCGTACATCGCATTCCATAAAATTGGACTGAGCACAGATCCCTGCGGTACACCAGCAGTAGTGTTGTACCTTTGTGGGCCTATTTCTGTGTCATAAAGAAGCGTTCGATTGCTCAGGTATGACATCACCATTCTAAGAAGGTACTTTGGTACACGGAGATTCTCCAAGGAGCGTACTATATTGCACCATCTTGCCGAGTTGAACGCATTTTTAATGTCCAGGGTAACTACAGCGCAATACTGTTTTGTGCCCCAGAGCCATCGTTCACCAGCGATTGCATTCAGAGCGATATCACGGACTCTGCTTACTGCATCGATGGTACTCCTGTCCTTCCTGAAACCATACTGGTTTTTGTGTAGTCCATTCGGACCCTCTGTGACCAATTCGAGGCGCCGACATATGATACGCTCCAGTATCTTACCCATTGTGTCCAGCATACATAACGGCCTATATGATGATGGCTGACCCGGCGGCTTGTTACCTTTCGGTATCAGCACCAATCTCTGTCGCTTCCAGCAAGAGGGAAAAATACCCTCTTCCAGACATGTATTCAACACTCTAAGGAAGACGTCTGTATTCCTCTGTATTGCATGTTTTAGGACACTGTTGGGGATTCCATTCAAGCCAGAGGTCTTCTTGCTGCCTGTTTTTTTGGAGGCGTCCACAAGCTCATCTGCCGTAATTGTGGGAATGGGCTCCAAGACAGCTTCCCTTGTCCAATGTGTGCGCTCATGTTGCGGGAAGAGGTTTCGCACAATATCTAACATAACCACTGCACCGATCGGCGCTGGGCCGGCGACTCCTCCCAGGCTTCGTTTGACAAGTTTGTAAGCTCCTCCCCAAGGGTTGTTGTTGAGGTCTTCACATAGGTCCTGAAAATGTATGCTTTTACTCCTTTGGATGGATTTCCGCAACTCACCACGTTTCGCCTTGTATTCGGCCTGCCGACGTACAAAATTTTCTGATCCCCTTGCTCTTTGTGCTTGCCTTCTACATCTGATGCACTCCCTTCTTAGCTGCGCTATCTCAGCATTCCACCAATAATTTGGTGTATGCCGATTATTTCTTCCTTTTCTGGGCATTGAGGCATCGCATGCATCTGTAACAGCTTTCATTAGGCCCTTAACTTGTTGCTGTGCAGATCCCTGCAAGTTAACTCCTTCCAGCATGTAGTCTAGCAAGTATATGTCTAGCATGCCTACTTTCCATCCGTTCTTTTGAGCTTTCGCGCTTGGTCTACAGCTACGACGAGGACATGCATTCGTGGTGTTTATTTCGATTGCATTGTGATCGCTGAGTGTGAGGACATCTAGTACTTCCCATTTTGAGAGGTGGGCAAGAGACCTACTGGCAAAACTAATGTCAATGAATGACTCTCCGCGGCTATTCTGGAAAGTCACCTTGTTACCCGTATTGAGGAGAGTGATGTCTAAGGCGGCAAATGCCTCCAAGATAGCCGAACCTCTAGCATTAGTTTTGGTGCTTCCCCATTCAATAGCCCAAGCGTTGAAGTCCCCAGCAATTAGAAGAGGAGATTTTCCGCGAGCATTGTATACAAGAACGTCGAGGAACGCATTGAAAGTTGCTAGGTCGTCACTTGGTGGTGCGTAGCAACTGAAAATAAGGATCCCCTTAACTCTGGGATAAGCAAATCCCTTGTTGGTCGATAGACCACTGGATTCTATTGGGAGTTGGCCACAGGCCCAGATTGCGGCCCCTCCCGTCTGATCAGTTACCCACGTGTTATTCGCCTGAGGTACACGGTAAGGTTCACATACGACTGCAACATCAATGCGCCTTTCAGTAATGGTCTGATACAATAGATCCTTGGCGGCCCTGCAGTGATTAAGGTTGATTTGGATCACCTTAACCATTTTTGCTTAGCTGCAACATCGCTCTTTTATACATAGGACACTGGAAACAGCCTGTAGCGTGATTTTTGTCCCCGTCTTCACATATTGGGCAACCTCTGGCTAAGTGACCTTTTTTGCCGCAACGTAAGCATTCGCCTGTGCGATCCACCGTGCTTTCGCATTGGTGGGAAACATGCCCGTAGTTGAGGCAGCGATAACATCTGATCGGTGCGATATTTCCGCGTATCCTGCACCGAACCCATCCAACTCGTATATGTCCCGCATCCATAATCAGTTTGGCTTCAGCAGCAGGGAACTCAATAGTGGCAGTTTGAGTCCCATATCTTGCCCTACGCATAGACTTAACCGCTGACGCCTCCATGCTACTGAGGGCTGGAATTTGGGTGCGTATGGCTTCGCACACCTCCTCTCGTGTGGTGACTTCGTCCAGGTCCCAACATTCCACCAATGTTTGCTGACTTGACTCTTCAGAGTCTTGACTGAAGCTTTTTCCTCCAGAGCTTTAATTAAGGCTCCTTCATATTCCCTTGCTCTGGTTTTGCTTCCTTCTTTTAGCTCCTGCAGAAGCTCTCCTTTGCGGGTTTTCCTTATTTTGTTAACCTTCGTGCCGAAATCCTCCTGTTCTGGCTGCTGTTTAATCAGCCTAAGCATGTCGGCATAGGTTGCATCACCTCGCTTGGAGATAACGATGGCATCAGGGCGCATCCACTGTGTCTTCTCCGTTTCCTTCTTCTTCCGTGACTTACGTCGTACCTCTGTCCACTCCTTGTCAGGTTTGGTCCTCCTAACCTCTGCATTCTTCCCGCTTTCCTTCTTGCCCTTCTCTACCAGCGGCGGCTTCGGTGCACTTTGCCCTCCTTTCAAAGAGGGCTGCTTTTTTTTTTCCTTTAGTGTTTCCTCCAGGTAGCCCCTCAGATAGCTTTGCTTTCATAGGACCAACTTTCACCATTAGGCCGGGTGGGACCTCCGTTATGTCACAGTGGCGCTGTGGGGTTGATTCACCCAGTGGCAGTGGCAACATGGGAGCGGTTGCTCCACATAAGCCCGGCGTTGTCTGCGCGAAGTTTTCCTTCGTATTCCCCACTGCGGCGGTCCCGCAGTCAACAGCCATATCCTGAACTGCCATCAGATACAGTCGGCTGATGCTACCGATATACTACCATCATTGCAATCAACTCCTTAATTTTGCAGCCAAGCTGTTTAAAGGATTCGAGTTCATCCTCGCTTGCGTTCCGCCTTTTGGATTGGGGGCTTAGTAGCTGTGGGCTGGAAGACCCACCTGCATCCAACGGATCTTGGACGCTACTTTCCTCTTCCACGGTCGACGGTACCGACGTTTGTCCCGCTGCATGCTCTATTTCGATCGGAGAACGCGGAGTTTTTGTGCTTCTCCGAAACGGATCGGGGACTGCTAAGTGATCAATTAAACTTGTAACATTAGATGATACAGGAGCCAAGTTGTCCACTCCTGTATCACTGCGGTCATAGGATCTCATATAGCCGCCGGTACTAGGTTTCCGACACCTTGCACCGTAACAATCGTATTTCCTTCCACTTCCGTATTTGTTTTTCTGTCTGGGATCCTACCCATAGCCGTTTACCTTCAGACAGGTATATTTCAGCCGCCCCTGACATGGGAACAGACGCTGACCAGAAAGCCGCCCATTTTGGGAACCGTCGCACCTGGATTTTACGCCTTCTCGCATTAACTAACCAACTGACGGGTGTCAGATTGGTCATCGTCCAGAAGCGCCGCGTGGAGGCTGCGAGCTGCTTGGGGTGTACACACAAGGATAGTACTGGACTTCGCCAAGTTAAAGCCAATCAGCGACATTGCCTTGTAGTTGCACCTTCCGCTTCCGGTGTATATGTAAGTGCTCGTATGGGTATTTTCAATGATCGCGTCGTTTACGAATTTCATAAAGACAGTTAATTTTTTTGAAGATGATAGCTATCATAATATGAATGTAATTGTCGTGTGTCGCTTCGACTCCACCGAACCGACGAACGCTTGCATTATTTGGTTGTAAATTTGTACTCTAAACGTAAAATATTTTATTTCAAATTCGAAAATAAAGGAAATTTTTCTTTTACCTCTGCCATGTTCTTTGTTTACTTTTACCCACGGTTGCCTCACGTGGTGTTTTTGCGCCAAAACTGAGGTGCTTTTTCCTGTTGGCGCACTGGCTCTCTTGTATTCCAATTGGTTATTTTTTGCTAAGGGATATATTTTTTTTTATAGACCCAGTGTCGCATTGATTTTGCAATAGTAGAAAATTTTCAACGCTTTCTCCAATTTCGTTTTTGGAATTAACCAACACAGCAAATGATGGAAGTTTTCTGTGGGTTAATTCTCTGCTTTTTGTCCGTTTTTTTTTCTTTCTTACTTGTTTTGAGCAATTTTGCTTCTATGTGTTTAATTATTCATATTTCTTTTAGCTTTTTAAGAAAAGTAATGTAGCAATTCCCACCATACCTCATCCATCCCAGCACTTCCATATATGTATGTCCTCTTCTAACCGCAAAACGGACTTCTAAAATGCTGCTGTCCCACTATCTTGGGTTCGACAGTTTTTTTTACCTGGAATGCAAAAACAGTTTCCTCGGACAAGCGGAGAGATGTTTACCGACTAGATCGCATTGATCTTTTTCTAGAATGGTCTCCACCTGACTCCACCCAACAGAAAAAAAAAATCGCGTGTGCCATCGTACACGTGATAGAAGTGAAACTTCTTAAAAACAGACAGAGTGATCATCTCAAAACAATTACAACTTTATATTTAATATTCTTTGTGAGTACTCAGTTAATAATAAATAAGACCAAAAATATTCTGTTTTGAATTATTTTATTCAATATTTACTGGTTCGTTGGTTGGTGGTTCAATTGATATTACTGCTATTAATGGTTTGTGATATATGCCCGTGATTCGATATTTTCGATATAACGTGAAGAAATTACATCTATTGTAAAGACCAAATTTTTCATGAAGAAAGTTAGTAAATGGTAAAGAATCATTTGATGAAAAATTTACATTTGTTCTCTGATGGTCATATAGAAAAATTGTCAAGCTCTCGTACTATGGCTTGAATAGTATTATAAGTTTGTCAAGAAGTTTGTTATGCCGGCCACCCATTATGCGACTGATTGTACAATTCTATTTAGCTTGTGGACACTCGCAACGTGTGCGGGGACGGATCATGGCACGATTGCATGGAAAATCAAAAACTTTTGATCTTGATCGTACAATTGATTGCATAATGTGTGGCTGGCAAAACACACAGAAGGTGACAAAGAGAAACCACATAAAGTAAATACATACATTCTTCATCAAATCGATGAGTCTGTCTGTCATTCTGTCTGTCTATCTGTCCGTCTGTATATTGCTTTTGGTTTCTTTGGCGTGTTTAGTTGTTGTTGTTGTGTTAAACAATGTGTTTACGTTTGCCATCTGTTGTTCCCTCTTTCCAACAAATAAGATAAACTGCGAGACACTGTGTGTTTCTTGTTCTCTTTTCTTCGTACATTCGCTTGAAATGTAATCTCTTTATTAAGACTTTTCTTAATAATTTATTATTTATTTTATTTTTTGTTGCGGTTATGGGAATAGAAATACACATTCTGTGAAAATTTCAAGTCTCTACTTAGTGCGGTTCATGAGATACAGAAATCTCAAAACGTTACATTTTTTGTTTTTTCACTGAAAATTTCATACTAAATTTTTGCCCAACGTCGCTAAAGAAGTTTCACTTCAAAAAGTAAGGCGACAAACTTTTGATTAAAATAAAGAGACCTGCACGGGTACATTATAGTGGTAATGAATGCATTCTCTCATAAAATGAAAGCATGTTGTATCAGTGTATCAGTAGGTAGTGTATTTTCTACAAATGAGTACGAATGGTATCAGTTTTCATTTTCGGTCGTGCACGAAGTATTTGTATCAACGAGTAGTTGTGCTGTGCAGTATTAGTTTCAGTTTTTTGGGTAAGTATTGCTCACTTTGGTAAACATGTTCGCTTGTTCTTTTTCTTTAAGTGAGTCAACTCGATCACTTGCTCACTTATGAATAATTTTCATTTGCTCATGAACAACACCGCTGCTCACGAAAATAATATGGAAGTTATATTTTAATTCAAATAAAGTATGTTTCTTATATCAACATTAAATAACAAAATAAAACATAATAAAATACAATACAGTTTTGATAAAGGATTTCATCTCCTTTTATTTTACATTGGCGCTAAAATATATATATTTAGAATAAAACGAACCAAAACAAAAAGAAAAGAGAGCAACTAATCGACATGAACAACTGACCAAAAGAGAACAAGTGAGTCAAAATGAACAACTGCGAAGGAACATGTTCACTTGCTCAGTTTAGTGTTCACTCACTCATGAGCAACCCAATACTATTGTACAATAAAGTATTAGTGTTTTCACACCAAACTGAATAAAGTTGATGCACTTCTTTGATCACACCTGATTTTTTGCATCGTAAACAGTTGTTTTATGTTTTGGTTATACACACACGTGGAGCGAGCACGTTGGTCAAATTAAAACTAAAAATTTGTGAAAAATACATGATTTCTCTTTCTTATACTCTTCTTATTTTATTAAAATCTTTTAAAAAAAAAATAACAATTTATGGTTTACTTACAAATATTATGTGCCATCATCAGCTGTTTTGTGATGGCAGGCAAAAAAAAAGAGGAAGACTGACAGAAATCACCTTAAAAATGCAGAAATTGCCATTAGTAATTTTCAAATCAATTCAAATCAATTCTTGATCTGACTATTGATTCGTATTACATTCTACAACAACAACGCCTGAATGACGTCATTTTCATTGTGGTTGTTGTCGAATCTGATACGGATCAGTAGGCAAATCAACATTGATTTGCATCAGGCTAGGTGTGAAAACGCTATAACTTTGTCAGCTGACGGTAGATCAGCTAGCTACTACGAAAGAAAGAAGATAATGCACCTTTCCAACACTACCAAAGTTTAGAAGATGGCGCTATGTGTTATATGATTTAAATTTAAAGTTCGGCTATTTAATGAGCGTGTTCATATCGCTCATTAACTGCAAGACTGTCATAACTATAAAAACACGATTTTTGAGTTAATGATGCAGATATATTCGATAGATCAAGTTTAATATTGTGTAAAAATTTCATGTTAATATCAACTTACATATTCACCGTGTGAGAAGAGATTATTTCTTATATAATGTATGTAAAATGAAAACTTTAAATGCGTTTTTCTCGAAATGGTAGTTTTTGAGTTATGACAGTCGTGCAGTAAATGAAGATTATTTAGAAGTTACCTCTCTTAGTGACACTTAATACAATATAACAAATGAGATTGATTGTCATGAGAGACCGACACTATGATGTTGCCTTGTGTTTATTCATTTTTCAGCATGTAATAGATAAATTAGGCCAAATATTGAAAATGCTATGCTATTTCATATTTTTTGTTTTTTGCTCTTGTTCTGCTCTCAATTTGTGAAGCACAAAGCAAAGAGCACTACCATTTATAGTCTGAGCAATAGCAAAAAAGAAAATGGAGCAATCAGAAACAGAGCAAACGAAATAGTTTTGTGTGCTATTGCTTTCTGGTGAACGTCATGCCGCCACCTGATACCTTCACTATGTTTCCTTCCTTCTCAACTACCACGTATTCGGCTGTATCAAATGTCGGTCTTAACTTGTGTGGTAAAACCACATTCTTTAATAGTACCTTATCCCTCACGGTGACATCCACCTTCATTGTCCTTCTCTATCACCTTTCCTTTATGTTTGTTCAGACAGTCCCTCTCCTTTTTTTACTGAATCCGTAAATTCTGTTAGATGTTTTTAGGGTTCCGAAAAAATTTAATGATCTCCACTTTCTCTGGATCCTACCTCAATACCCTGGTCGGACAAGATATGTCCAACGAACTTAAGCCTGGTCGTTCTCCAGACACGTTTTCAATAATTCAAAAGCACATCGTTTTCTTCAAAAATCTTGCGTACTGCTTTGACGGCTTGATCATATTGTTCTTCGCTGTTTCCAAATATAATAACATCGTCAATATACTTCAAAATAATTTCGCACAGTCCCACATCGCTTCGAGTAGCCGCTGAAAAATTACAGGAGCCGAATTGACTGCAAACAGCCGTTTGAGTCTAAACATCCCTTTGTGGGTGATAAATGTAGTAATCTCGAGACTTCCTTCAAGAAGTTCCCACTGATGGTATGCGTCCGTTAGATCTAATCGAGAAAAGTATTTAGCCCCTTTCAATTTGGACAAGAATTATTCAACCGTTCAATAATTCACCCTTCCTATTGACTTGTTCGCTCTGCGCATGTCCAAACACACTTTGTTCTCACCATTATCCTTAAGTGCCACAACTAATGGTAAGATCCAGGCACTTGGACCTACCACCGGTTCGATAAAATCCTTAGCCAGTGCTTCCTCTAGCTTAGCTAAAACCTTATGCTCCAACGCAATCGGAACACGACGCAGTGGCTGTTGCACCAATCTCACATCAGGATCTACAACCAAGATTGTACTTCTTATTTTTGATAGCGACCTGTACTGGTCAACCAATTCATGGGAGATTTGCCATCATACCGAATCAGAGGAGAGGTGCATCCGTTTCAAAGAGCTGGGGTTGACTTTGCGAGTATTTCAATGGGCGTGGATGGCGAACAATCAAGGTGTATCTGTGTCTGTTTATCTGTGTAGTCACTAAAGTTGTCCCTTTGGAGTTAGTTATGAACTTAAGCACAAAGTCTTTCCTGGCTGCACTCAAACGGTTTTTCGCGCGAAGAGGAATGTGTAGCGAAATCTTTTGCAACAACGCCACAAATTTTCTAGGAGCATGCCGAGAACTACGAAAGATGCCAATGAAGCTACATAAGAATGAATGAGGATTTTCGACTAATGAGGATCCTTAGGTGTAAAGCCAAAATGTATACCTCCAAGATCCGCACATTTTGGGGGACTATGGAAGAGTACGATTAAGGTAGCAAAGAAGTTGTTGGCAAATCAGTTAACGGCGTTAAACTTTGAAGAAATTTCGAAAGTGGTGGCGCAAGTAGAGGCAATAATGAACTCTCGTCCACACTGCCCTTTCATCACTGATGCAAATGATTTGGAAGCATTAACCCCAGTACATTTTCTCGTGGGTAAACCTCTAAACTCTCTACCAGAGGTCTACAATGACGACATCTTATGGCTGTCCATGGTGAATCGATACAAGCGAGTCATTGCCGTGCAGCAAGGGGTATGGCGTCGGTGGCTACTCCTATAGCGCCTAAAATGCCCCGCCAAATAAATGGTGCCTAGGACGTGTAATGGAAGTGTACCCTGGTCAGAACGGACTCTTTAGAGTAGTCACAGTGAAGACAACTTCTGGTGTATTGAAGCTCAGTATACACAAGATATGCCCGCTACCTCTGGTGTCGAATAGAACTTAAGTTGGTTGGAAGGAGCTTTCAAGGCGGGGAGTATGTTGGCGCCGAACTGTTGAAATAATACAGCTTTGTTTTAGTCAATAGTTATTGAATTGAATAATTCATATTGAATTCTCTTAAACATTAGTTGTATCATAGTTTGGAATTGACTGCTCTCTGAAGTGGACTTATTTTATTATTTATCTTGTACATTCTTTAAATTATCTTTAGCTTTTTAAGATTATCAACTTTTTGACAAAAAGCATTGTTCAACATGAATTAAAGAAAAAGAAATAAAATTAATTGCAAACTGAAAGGCCAGTAAGTCAGTCGACACAGTTTTGTGACTGAATTCTTGGACGTTCCAGGAGGAAGCGCTGCATACTATTTTGAGCGTTCCAACGCCATAACGGTTTTGCCTTTCCACTTCCGAAATGGTCTTGCGTGATCAACTTGGTTCACACCTAACCCCAGTTCAATACGTTCAACCTTATAGCCGTCTCACAACCTAGCAACGTCTCAATGTCAAAAACAGTATCAACCGTTTGGGATTTCATCTTACCAAGATCGGAGCCTCGAAAACGCGAATTAAATTAAGAAATTGATACGAAGCATAGCCTCTAAACTGGTTGGCTGGCTCCCAGCGAACAATAAAGACTGTTGCCTTCGTCTCATTGATCCCGAGGGAATTATCAACGGGTACAATAACCAATTTGACAACTCATTGTGTCCTCAACTTCATCGTCACTTATTATCTTGAAAAAATATATTCGCAACTTTCGGTTATTCTCGTTATCTGCTGCATTATCAATTAGACCCATATCAGTATGCCGACGCTTCATGTCCGGCTTGTGATTCGATACCACCTTTTCTTACATGCGTGAAATGCCAATACGAGAACATTTCTTACATTTATCATTCCTGTCTGTGGCTTTGCTACGATTGACTGAGATTTTGTCCCAATTTATTCGTCCACCCGGTACAGAGCCTTTCTCTCGTTAAGGGTATGTTCTTTCTCTAGCAGTTTCCTCTTTAACTCAAGTGGGTCCCATGAGTCAATTATTTTGTAAATTTCCTCAATCTCTTTCCTTGTGGAGCCAAAAAAATCATTAATGCATTTATTGTCGTATCACAAATTGACCAAAGTAAACCAAAGTATTCCCACTACTGCAGTGATGCCACGGAAATGATGTCTCTTAAAGATTGCATTTCGCTACGGAGAAAAATATTCATTTAGTTTCTCAACCAGCACTGTAAAAACATAATTTTTCGTTTCCTATCCTATCAACGAGTAAACCACGGCCTGCAGTTGTTGTCCACCCAAATGCAAAAGCTTACACCTTTTCCGAATCATTGAAGTAATATCTTCAGCCTCTAGATAAATCATAAAAGCCCAAAGCCACTTTTCCCATTCGGAACGCACCATCGACTTTTCAATCGATTCGCATAGAAAAGCCTTTATTTTAGCCATGATGTTAATTCTGGAAATAACTCAAACAAAAAGAAATAATATTATTAGCTTCAGTCACAGTCTCACCATGGTTTACTTGTTCTACGATCCGTAACTATTATACGGTCCTAAGCTACTGCATAATAATTATATCTCGGCCTCCTGCCTCTGACCTTTGTCAGCTTGATTACTTTAGTTATACTTTTATATCTATTCATTAGCCAGCTTGCATCACTGAAGCTCTGGATCTTATCTAATAATAACTTTAGATATATTAATTTGCCACCTTGCATCTCTGCGGCTCTGAATCTTGTTCTTTTCTTTGCAATAAATATTATTTAAAAAAAGAGCACTCTTAACTGTCGAAAGTAAGAGAGAGCAAACACACACAAAAATGGCAAGCCCTCACTAAATTCTGCGACATATGCTGTTATCTTGCCGCTTCATTTCGTACCTCTTCACATTAATACATGTAAAGATGATGTTCTTTAATTTAATAGTTTTAATGTAAAAGTATTATATTCGGTATAAAAAGTGTCTGGTATAATAAAAGTAATGCAATAATAAAACACAAAATAAGGAAATAATAACACTCGAAACAGCTTCTGTAATACAACTTCAAACGGACAGCTTCAACGTTATTCAACGACATCCACCTCTTCAACGACTTTGCTCCTTTTATATCCTTCCCATCTGCCATCGACACAAGGTTAGACTCACAAACCAACGGTACCACATCTTACACTCGGTCATCCTGATATTCATCTGCCTCAGATGAATCAAATTCTTCATCCAAATCGACACTTCTCCATTGCTTCATGTAATCACAACTGGTATATATCTTGTTCGGCCCTTCAAAATCTGCTGCTTTTTCAACGTCGTGTCGCCCATTTCTCTTAACCTTCACTACTTTATATGGACCCATGAACTCACTCGCCAATTTCTTCCCCGCAACAAATTGCGTCCGCTTTATTGCAACCAGGTCGTTCAAGTTGTACTCAATCTCACTCTTGCGCTTCTTGTCGAAATTGCTATTTTATAAATTTTGAGCTTTTACATCTGCATTTTGGCATTGCTTCTCAACTCACGTCTTTCGCTGTCGAATTCATGTAGTTGCTCATCCTGAAGAACCCTTAGCAAACCACTACTAATGTCACATCTCATCTTGACACCAAACATTACTTCGAACGGGGTATATTTTGTTGAACTGTGCACGTTACAATTAATAGCCTTCTGCACTGCACCCACATGTCTAAACCACTTAGACGGTTCATCTACCGACATCTTCGAAATAATTGACAATATAAGTCTGTTAGTACACTTCACTTGGCCATTACCCCTCGGTACACCCGTCGTCACCAACACCCGCTCAATAGAATTATTTCTACAGAACTCAACAAAGTTTGTAGAGGTGAAAGCTGGCCTCTTATCACTGACAATGCGGCATGGAGTACCAAAAGTATGAGACCAATTCTCCAGTCGCCGTATCACCTCGTCACTGCCTGTAGATTTCGTCGGAAATAACGATACAAATTTTGTAAACGCGTCGACAGCTGCCAATATGTACTTATACTGTTTTGAAGTAATATCCATTTGACCCAGGTGATCAACGTGCAATGTGTCCAACGGATGTACACCTTTCTCTACGCAGTGTAAAAACCCTTCTTTCTTCCCCAGCTTCTTGTTAAAAATGATGCATTTCACACAATTACTGACAACTTTGTTCACCTTGGCCTCTAAATGGGGTATAAAATACGTTTGCTTCACAGCATGCAGCGTCTTCTGTGTAGCAAAGTGACCAACATCATGAGCATTTTTAATGATTTCAGTTTCCATTTGCTTCGGGACTACCAATAAATCATTCCCAAACAACAAACAAACAAATCTGTACAACAATTCACCCATGACTACATAATTTTCATACGGCCTACTCTGTAGTATTTCCCCAATAGCTTTTACATGATCATCCTGTTGTTGTGCCTGCTTGAACCTTGATGAAATTTCACCTTTCTCAACCATCATAATATCGTACGGGGATCAACTTAAAGCATCAACAAGTTTTAGTCTGTTACCAGCACGATGCTCAATTTAGTAATTGTAGTCCTGTAAACACAAAATCCACTGCGTAACAGCTCGTGGCATATCAGCATTCGATGTTGTCTGTTTAAACGCTGCACAATCAGTCACCAACTTAAATTCGATACCCAACAAATAATATCGGAAATTCTCCAACGCGAGATGTGCAGCTTTTACCTCAAGAATATAACTATGTTGCACTGGCTCTTGCGGCGACGTCTTCTTACTCCAGAAAAATATCGGATGCCACTGATGTTCAAATTTCTGCATTAACACAGCTCCAAATCCTTCTTTCGACGCATCTGTATGCACCTCAGTTTCAGCATCCCTATCATAGATATGCAAAACATGTGCACTTGTAACAGCCCTCTTCAGTTGATCCACTGCAAATCGCTCCGCTTCTCCCATTTTAAAGACAGCATTCAGTTTGAGTAACTCAGTCAGAGGATACGCCATTTGGGAATAATCTCTAATACATTTTCGAAGTTACCCTACTATCCCCAGAAACGATTGTACTGCTTTCAAGTTTTTCGGGTATTGAAAATTCACAACAGCACGAATCTTCTTATTACTTGGTGCCACTTTACTATTCTCAATCACTTGTCCCAAAAAAATCAATTTTCGTTTTTAAAATACAAACTTTTCTCAACTTTTCCATCCCCTCCTCCGGCGTAGCACTCTATATAATTATATCATTCATATATAATTTCATAACATCAGTATTAATTAAACATTGGAAAACTTGTTTAATGTACCGCATAAAGACATTCGGCGAGTTATTGTACAAAAACCAAACGGTGCTCTATTGAACTCAAACAAACCTTCTTTCGTAATAAAAGCCATATACTTCTTGCTTGATTCTTTTATAGGCACATGAAAGAATCCATTTTCCAGGTCCATAACAGAAAAATACTTCGCCTTAACCAACTTTTCAATGACATCATTCACCAACGGTACTGGAAAACGATCTTTAAGCACCATCGAGTTCAGCTGACGAAAATCCACGCATACTCTAAACGATCCGTCTTTCTTATTTACTACTACCACCCTACTTGCATACTCTGATGTTGATCGACGTATAGTTCCTTGACCCAACCATACTTTTATCTGCTCTGTCACCGCATTCTGCTGATGTGGCGGCAACCGACTGGGTCTGTGATGAAAAGGAAGAATCTTTTCAGCAACAACTTCCAACTCAATAGGGCATTCAATTTCCTCTGCTGGTACAAATGATGCGATCATCTCATTTACGGCCTCTTTGTATCGAGGAGGAACCTTTATTTCATTGGTCGCTTTGCATATATTATAAATGTGCGGTTGCAGCCATTCGTCCTGCATGTCCAGAGCTGCAAACTTAAAGCCATCGGCGCCTGAAACGAATCTAAATTTCTTAGTGAAATCAAAACCTAATATCACTTCATATTTAATTTTATCGTCTGGAATCACCAAAAATGTCTGCTCCGCCCGTTGCTCATCAACCACAACATTGCTAGTAAAGCTGCCTATTACCGCTGTTTCCACATTTCCCAAGCCATACAACTTGATTTCATCCTTCATCAAGTGTATGTATCCCAATCCCCTTTTATATACACCTTCCTGCATCAACGTTACATCCGAGCCCGTATCAACTAAACATTTAATTTTTACATCGTTTAAAATTATTGTTTTTACGCGACTATTGTCAATAACGAAATGAATACTCCTCGCGACATCATGCTTATTTGAGCTAACAGGGCAGTTTCGCGAAATATGTCCACTTTTGTTGCACTTGAAACATTTCATTTAATCTTTTCAATCACTACGCTTATGATCAGGTGATCCACAATTAAAACAATGTATTTGTTTACTTCGATTTGTTTTCATTACAACTTTCTCAACTTTGCTGTCAATTTTTTGTTCCACTACCGTTTATTCTTTCATATATGCCATACTGCTCTCTTAGCTGTGAGTATGACTTTGCACTGTATATCACATATCGAAATTCAGCTTTCACATTAAGTCCATCAACTATATATCGTAACACTGCATTGTCTTCAATATTCCCGAGAGCAGCAATCTTTTTCATATGCAATTCATACTCATGAAAGCTTTCATCGTCTCTTTTTCTTCTATCACTTAATTGCTTATGAATTTCTGCACTATTATAATCCTTATGGAACTCAGCCTCTAACACTGAGCGTAATGTCCAAAAATCAACTGAGCCGTTTTCGTCATTCTGCTCTTTGCCTGCACAAACATTTGATTCTCATTCAACCCGTATGCTTCCGCGTTGAGAACAAGGTTTTCGAACCACTTTTTAATTGGTATAGATTCACCATCCCACTCCGGAATCACCCTCCCGAAATCCGCCACTGATACACTTGCTTTATTGTCACTTGCTTCCTCTTTTGCCATCTTTAGAGTCAGCAACTTTATTAGTTCACGTAAATCATTATCATTGGAGCCACTACCACCGGCGACGTCACTGGATGGTTCCACTTTATTTTGCGACATATTGTTTCCAAATGTATCACTCGCAGCAACCACACAACTATTTCTCTCAGTGTTCGTTTTCACTTCACCGTTTTCTTTACTCACTATTGTTTTTTCCGCAATTACCTGAGCTTTCGATCGCGTCGCGTATTTCTTTCTAACTTCTTCCGATATATTTTCTTTCGCACTCATTAAAACTTTTGGTTCCTTTCTGTCTGAGTTCATTGTCCGTACCTTTATTTGTTTTTACACTTTTATTCTTCACACTTTCCGAACTTAATACACTTCTCAACGGTTGAGCCCCAAATGTAAAGATGATGTTCTTTAATTTAATAGTTTTAATGTAAATGTATTACATTCGGTATAATAAGTGTCTGGTATAATAAAAGTAATGCAATAATAAGACACAAAATTAGGAAGTAATAACACTCGAAACAGCTTCTGTAATACAACTTCAAACGGACAGCTTCAACGTTCTTCAACGACTTCCACCTCTTCAACGACTTTGCTCCTTTTATATCCTTCCCATCCGCCATCGACACAGGGTTAGACTCACAAACCAACGGTACCACATCTTACATACATATACATACTTATATATATTTTTCAGGGACCGAAAATAATAGTTATGGGGTCTGTTTTTAACTAAATAGATCATTATGTTGGAATCGTCGTACATATCTAAGAGTTATAGCAAAATTTAAGTTTTGAAATGGGCTATCCAAACATCGATTAAATTTATATTTTCAATTTTTATTTATAAAAATTAATAATAATGTTCATTATTATTAATCATTAACAATAATTACTTTCGATTTTTATTTTTATTAATCAAATTTAATAATTATTTCTTATTTTTTTATTTAAATTGAATAATCGTATATTACTTATGATTAATAGTGACGGTAAGAGTAAAGTATGGTAAAGAAAATTGTCGCAAAATGTAATGGCGTACAAGGGGAGGAAGAGAGATGAATGAAATAGTCAAAGCATATATAAGCTAAGGTGAATGTGTGGGTATGTGTATGGGCAAGAATGGTGTGCCTGTGTAACGGGGGAAAGAGAGAAAATTAGTAGCAGCCAAACTCAACATTCGCTATTCAATTATTATTAACAATACAATATTTTGATTTTCATTTTCAATATAATTATTAATTAAATTTTTAAAAGAAAAATAACGAATGATTTTTAAATTTGAGTGAAAAAAAAACTCCAAATGATTTTAAATTTGAGAAAAAAGAAAAACCATTTGTAATTTTAAAATTTGAGTAAAAATAATAAAAATCAAACATAATTTTTAAAAAAATGAATAAAAATTAAACATAAGTATTAAATTTGATTGATAAAAATAAAAATCGAAAATAACACTGTGTTACAAAAAAAAAAATTGAAAAAACTTCTTATCAGACCTAGTGGAGGTTATAGGTCATAAAAAACTAAAAAGAATGGCACATAAAAAAATTTTGATACACCCTCAAAATCTTGACTTAAAGCTCAAAAACCGTTTTAAAGAGGTTCCTGTACATATTACCTTATAACTTGGACATTTTTTATCGGATTTCAAATTTTTATTTTATATTTAGAAGCTGAAATGTAGCCCTTTACAACCATGTATCATGTATTTTGTTATCATTTAAATTCATGAAGATACAGACCAAAAACTTTCCAAAATTCTGATTTTTCCATCGATTTTGCAACTTTAAGTCTAATTTGTGCCCCTTATCTTATCTAAATTATATTTTTTCTCAACGTACATCGAAAGTTCAGTGATTTTAGCTTTAAATGAACCCTGTTTGAATAAAATCGGTTAAAAATTACCTGATTTATTGTACTTTTTGTAATTGCATATGACAGTTTTTTTTCCTTTTTTATTCTTATTCTAGCTATCTCCCTCTAGCTATCTCCCTCTATCTGCAACAATTAAGGAAAGAAAACTGTCATATGCAATTACAAAAAGTACAATAAATCAAGTAATTTTTAACCGATTTTATTCAAACAGGGTTCATTTAAAGCTAAAATCACAAAACTTTCGATGAACGTTGAGAAAAAATATAATTTAGATAAGATAAGGGGCACAAATTAGACTTAAAGTTGCAAAATCGATGGAAAAATCAAAATTTTGGAAAGTTTTTGGTCTGTATCTTCATGAAAAATAAATAAAATAAAAATTTGAAATCCAATATAAAATGGCCAAGTTATAAGGTAATATGTACAGGAACCTCTTAAAAACGGTTTTTGAGCTTTAAGTCAAGATTTTGAGGGTGTATCAAAAATTTTGTATATGCCATTCTTTTTAGTTTTTTATGACCTATAACCTCCACTAGGTCTGATAAGAAGTTTTTTTTCGCTGTGACACAGTGTAATCGATAGTATTATATTTCACTATAAAATTCATTGGAATTCCTTTTGTTCAAACAACATTCATATGACTCAAAATATGCAACAAAAAGAAACGAAAAAAAAATGTTTTTTTACAACCCAAATCCCATATAGGTATTTTTTTTCCACACGCAGGTAGCTGTACGTATGCCAAATCGAAATAGAAAGATAAAAAATTAAAAATATTTACCTATACATAGTAAAAATTAGCCCGAATGAATCACTAATTCCCATAAAAATGCATGTAAATGTATAGGGGTCTGGACAGACCCCGTACTGTGATATAAGGTCCAAGAGTACACCGAGGTATTTGATGGAAGTCCTCGATTCAATTACATGGCTCCCAGCTCTCACTGATAGTGCTTTTACCTTTCTCCTGGAGCTAATAAGAACCAGCTCAGTCTTATGTTCCGCCAGACTAAAGTGGTTCTGTGTAAGCCAGCTTCTCGACACTGCAACAGTCCTTTCTTTTTCAAAGTCTTTGCTACCACGACATAGCAATGTCATCCGCATACCTGACGATCTCCACTGGGTTTACAAATCCGCAGAATGCCATCATTCATGACGTTCCACAGAATTGGACCCAGCACTGACCCTTGTGGGATACCTCCAGTAATGTCAAATGTCCTAGTGTCTTCTTGCGTGTTGCATACCAGGGTTCTCTCAATGAAGTAGGACACCACCATCTCGATTAGGTAATACTATCGTATCCAATATGCTAAGTGCATTTATGATGCAGCTCCAATCAGCAGAGTTGAAGGCATTCTTTACGTCAAGCGTGACAACTGCGCAGAAATTTTTGTCTCCGCCAAGCCAACTAGTGTCATTTAGGGCCTCCTTTGCAATGTCGCAGACCTTTTGGATTGCTCCTACACTACCTCTTCTCGGCCTGAAACCAAATTGCAGTGCAGAAAGACCATTTGGCATCTCCGTGTACTGCTGCAGTCTGGTGCAAATAATCCGTTCAAAGATCTTCCCAGTAGTACTCAGTACACACAGGGACCTGTAACTCGATGGCAGCTCTAGGGGCAGGTTTCCTTTCGGCATGAGAACCTGCCGTTGATTCTTCCAAAATTTGGGGAAGAGTTTTTCTCTCATGCAACTTGAGAAAACCTCTCAGAAGACGTGGCGTTTCGCTGCAAAGACTGGCATTGGAGATGCCATCCAGCACAGGCGATTTATTTGCCTTCACCCTTCTCAATGCCGCTTCTAGCTTGAGAGTAGTGTTAATGGGCAAATCCTCATATGTAACCTGGAGTAGTCGAAGTATCCTTAGCGGACAGTGATCAGTGATGATTCAACATCTGCGTCCTTCTCTCATATAAAGGAAATGACAAACGCTTTGGTAGATCGCTATAGTTCCGCTGCACCTTGGTAAGTGCTTTTGAATAAAAACGCAATGGTTTAAGAGTTTCATTGAGGTTTTGGTGTAGAGCGGTGCCTACAGCTGTGTTTGAGGCATCCGTATAAAGTACTAGTCGACCTTCGGGTTCAGGATGAACAAGTGATATTGCATTAACCAGTTCCGCTTCACATCGTTGAAAAGCGTCTTCGGCTTCTGAACTCCAAATCAGTGAAGTGCGAACATTTTTCTTCATCCCTGGTGTGAGTTCCCGAAGAATTTGTTGATACGAAACTGCGTGTGGCAAGAACTTGCGGTAAAAGTTCAACATCGCTAAGAAACTTTTAAGGTCCTTCGCCACTGCAGGTTTTGGAAAATTTTCGATGACGTCCTTTTTTTCTGGTAAGGGCTTGATCCTTTTTGAGTCTACTGACGAAGATATTTAATTTCAATTTTTTCAAATTCGCATTTAGTAAGAAAGTCTGTGCGGCGTTACACAATCCAAAAGTCATAAATGTTAACTCGAATAAACCAAAATGTGTTATAATAGCTGTCTTTGGTATATCGTCTTCGTGAACCGGCATTTGGTGGAAAGCTTTTTGCAAGTCTATTTTGGAGAAAATTATCTACCATGTAAGTTGCTAGAGAAATCTACCGAATATGGCAGTGGATAGCGATCTGGTAGTGTTTGCGCGCTTAGGGCACGATAATCGCTGCAAGGTCTCCAGGTGCCATTACTCTTCTTCACCATATGCAAAGTTGCTATTGAATGGTCGACAAATACCGGCTTTCATAAGGAACTCGAATTCAGCTCGGGCGGCTACCAATTTTTTAGGTGAGAGGCGTCGTGGCCGAGAGTGTACTGGCTGTCCTTTAGTTTCTATTCGATGGACGACAATCGTGCTGCATACTGGGCGTTTGGTAATATCCACAAATTCAGTTAACAAGTCGGCAAATGGGTTATTGGTGTTAAAAGTTATTATTGATGCAGTAGAGATGGAAACTGCAAGCAAATATACAAAAAAAAATTTCATAAAAATCGGTCGAGCCGTTTCAGAGGGGTTCATACACTAACACCGTGACACGAGATTTTTATATATTAAAAGATATGTATATTATTATCTATCTATATTATTTTTTATATAAAAATTAATGAAGAGTGTTGCTAAGCGCCAACGGAACGGCTGGACCGATTTCGTTTTTTTTTTACTTTTGGGGTCAAGTGGATGGTTATTAGCTACATTTGGACCCGGTAGGTAGCATAGTTTTGGGTGATGCAGACAGATTTTTACTTTACAAAATATACTGAATTGATTTTAATCATTTATTTTTTTTTTTTTGTAACAAATGAGTCCTTCTGCATCGAATGCATGCTTTTTTTTCATTTTGTAAAGGTAAATATACTTTTTTTTAGTACTTATTATGTTTTTCGTTTACTTTTACGTTTTTATGCATTGTTGCTTTTTAGGGTTCCGTACGCGAAGGGTACTAACTGTTTATTTTTACAACAACCACAGAGAAAAGTGACGTCACTGAGGGTTGTTGCTATGGAAACTAAAGTTGTTTATAAACAGTTAAATAAAAAGAACAGGTTTATAAACAGCTGTCGACTGGTCTTCCTTAGGAGTGTTGGGATTTTGCAGCCTTTTTTGGCTCTTTTTTTCCTTCCCCACCAAACATAAGCTGATGATAGCACATAACATTTTTAAGTAAACCATAAATTTTTAAAAGTTTTTAATTAAATAAGTAGCATAATGAAAATACATGTATTTTTACCAATTTTTAGTGCTCGCAAAGTTCCATGTGTATGTATAACGAAAACAAACAACAGCTGTTCCGTTAACAATTATATAAAATTTGAAAAAAATTACAACAAAAAAAGGAAAAAAAAAACAGAGTAAACACCTGCTTGAAAATCATGAAATTTTAAACAGTGTAAATCGACTATTATTGTTATACTCTTCACGGGAGTATTGACTTCTTAACACAGATTTTTAAATATTCATTGCATTTTCACTTTATGCTCAACACTAAATGCATTATTTCAGCATTTTATAGTGTGTTCAGACATCGAGTTCTGATTGTGTGAGTTCTGGTTATCCGTTTACTGTAACCGAGTTCCGAGTTCTATGCAGCTGTTTTTTGTGTTGACTTAGTTTTGATTATACACAAAATGCACAAATGGAGAGTTGTGGCAATTGTGAGAAATAAAAATTGAAATTTTGTGAAATTAATAATTTAGAACATTTTGCAATGTATGCACATAGTTCTGGCAGCCCCCTTTTTCAATCCTGCTACAAATTTTGTTAATAGATTAAAAAAAAATTGCAATTAAAATTTTACTTAAATATATTATGTTGCATCATCAACTGTTTATTGTTGCGCAACAAAAATAAAGAACAAGACTATCGAAAATGACCCAAATGAGACCAAATTTACCAACACTATTTAGGTTGACCAGAACTCGAGTTCTCAGCTACAACAACAACTACAAATTTAGTTCATTTTCCCTGTGGTTGTGCTGTACGAGTTCTGGCAGAACTCGAGTTCTGCTCTGTCTGAATTCACTATTATATACTGATATTTGATAGATTTTCTGGTGTAAATATACTGTAGTCTGTTTCTGTTGCCTTTTCAGTCCAATGCGACACCGCGCCATCACAAGTATTGTAACAGGCCAAATTGGCGCTACCTGGTATTATTCTACCACGGTTGTTACCGAGATTATTCAACAACAATTGTCTGTCTCTTTCGCATGCACTTTTTGTGTGCCATTTTTCTCTCTGTCGCACATGCAGAGTTCTCCAGCTAAAGTGGTAGCCGAAGCAGAACATTTGGTTTAATTGTATTTGCGAATCAGAGATGTGCATGACCATGAAAGTATAACGTTTTAAAAATTTGCTTATCGCACCGTAACTACCAAAGGGTCATGGTGCGCTTATGTTATCAAGGGGGCATTCAAAAAGGTCAAAAAAACACTCTTAATAGGAGTGAATAGTATTATAAGTTTGTCATGAAGTTTGTAACATAGAGAAGGAGACTTCAATATATACATTCTAGATCAGCTCGATGAAACGAGTTGATTTAGCATCAAGGTGTTTAATGACGACACACAGCACGATACGAATCTAATAACAGTAGAACAGAACAAAATTCAAAGCGTGTCTGCTCTGTTAACACCAGTCTTTGGATTCACGTGAATCAATGGTGTATATACCGTAGTTCGCAAAAAACTCTTATCATTTATTTTCAAAGTGGAACGTTCAGTGAGAAACCGAATCAATTGAATTTTTTCAGTGCAGACACAGAGTATGCACGCTTTGAATTTTGTTCTGTTCTACTGTTCCACTTATTTTTTCATTTTTCGGTATGTGGTCAACCGTTTGAATTGCAATAAAAAGGTATAAGTCCCAAAATAACAGTTAAAAACCAACCTTTTGACCAATTTCTCACAAAATAAATGACAATGAGGACCCGAAAAAAAAAGGTCCAATCGAAAAAAGTCTCTTTATGTTGTTGTGTGACATGTGTTAACTACGTCGAAGAGAGGAAGAATGGAAAACAATGCAGATAAGAAAGAATAAAAATGATTACACAGCACATCAAAATAATACTTTATTGTCTTCCAGAAAAATATTTGATGTTTGTATTATAATACGAGATCACTGATTCCGAATCTGTTCTCAGTTTTTACTATTCAGCTACACGAATGAAATAGCTAAAAAAACTGAAACATATTTGAAATTAGCGTGACAAATTAGCTTAAAATGATTTCAAATATTCTATGGAAAAAAAAATGCTGTTGTTCAGTGTTCTTGTGTGACGTGAGTATACTAAGTCGAAGACAGAGAGAGTGGTAGAGAGAGAAGGAGAGGGGAATAGAAAACAAAGCAGATATTACCCAGCTAGCATTTTGTGAAACTTATAATAACAATATGTTCTTGTATTCTTTATTATAATTATTAATATTTGTTGGTACTTATTTTATAAATATAAAAATGTATAGGCTGACTATTTGAAATCTCAATTTTGAACCACCTAAAGGATTCAAAAACTAGTTATTAAGACGACTATTGAAAATTCAATCATCAAACTTTACCTTTTGAATAACTACTCTCATTGAATCGTTTAGTGGTAGCCCCTGCCATAAAGAAACAAAAATAAGTGGCATTGCTTGTACACAAAGGCTTATAAACGAAAAATAGTTAACAAGGTTTTTTTCATCCCTTTTACATTTGGTTTCTTAGCAACCGGTTGCTTGACAACCTAATGAAAAGGTTGCCATTTATTTGCGAACTCTGAAAAAGACTATGAAATTATATGTACTGCACAAATGGCGGTCTCTTCTTCTTATTTTTTTCAAATTTGAGCATACCCAACTACAAATAGTGTGTAATTGCGTGATACATAGGAAAAAACGCTTTTTGTTCGTTTTCTCGCGATCTTAATAAAATTAAAAAAATATATTATTTAAAATAATTAAAAAGTGCTGGTTGGATATATTCTGTATGAAATTAAATAATTTTCTATGTAGTAACGATTGAGATTTTTCCAATATTTTTGCAAACCATTTTCAAAACACATTCACAAATATACCTGTAACAGTTGCAACAGTCCGTACTCATATCAATTCAATATGCCAGTTACGGACAGTAAAACAGTATTAAAATACTTGAAATCTTTAAAATTAACATTTTTACCGGGTCGAGATGATGTATTGTACATAGTTGTGTTTCAATATTGTGGGTAAACGTTTTGTATAGACCAGTCTGCAAATTGTTTCATTCATCCCTAAATACCGATTATTTGAAAGCAGATCTATATTATCCCGCTCCACAAAGAGGCAGTAAAGCTAATATTTCAAATTGCCGGGGAATAGCAAAACTTTGAATTATTCCGTTGTTGTTTGAACATATTATCACTGATCACGTGCTGTATTTCGTTCTTCCTTCATTAAGCACCTCACAACACGGTTTTACCATGAAGTGTTCGACTACAACCATCTAATAAGAATTTACTTCGTTGGTCAATTATAGTTTTTCACAAAAACTTCAAATAATTTCCACCCCAATTTAGTTATATGGATTCCATTCTATCTAACTTCCAGAACCTAAAGAGTTATTTTTAAAACAGCTATATCTATCCGTGTGACTTCTGGTGCTCTCAGAGTATCCATCCACCTTTCATGTTCCTTCTCGGGTTACAAGGAATTTTTCGCCTATATTGTTGGGACCTTTGAGACCACTGTCAATCATACAACCTATACTACGACCTAGTATCTAACTCTATTTCTTCCGATCAGCTAAAATCTAATCACATCTTATCTCTTAGCGAAAAATTTTAAAGCTGCCGTTCACGCATCGCTTTCGCTCTTTTTTGAACAGCTGTTTTTTTTTGTTATGATCTAAAAATAAATAAATTGTGAAAAGTAAAAAAACCAAGAAAAGTGCTATTTGTGTGGAAAATTAATAATACAGATGAAATTATAATGTTTACAAAGATCTTGTGAGCTTATAGCGATGGCATGCCATTTAGAAGATGAGTGTGAGATGGAATTGATGGAATTCATGATGAGACGCGCTCCTGTTCCTCGCAGTATTTGGGCTGTTGTAAGTTATTGTTATAATTTAAACAATAAATTGTATATTTGTGAATATATTTGTGAAATTGTATGAACGACATGGAAAATTTTGGAGCAAGGACATTAAAGAAGGTTCTGCAGAATTATTCAAAGAGAGTCTCCACGTTCAATATACTGGTTGAGGAGATGCAAGCCATAGCAAGGCTACCTACGAATTACAGAAGGACTATTCCATTGGATGAAAGAGTTGCTATTGCTTTGTATACTCTAGGCTCGTCTGCAGAATACCGAGAAAATGCATTCGGACATCTCAAGGCAAGGTTCCGACGACTTGACAACGGATTGGAAATTAATTGAAGAATTGCAAGAACATTGTATTATGTTGCTGCATTTTACTTTCTGAACAATAAGATGTGAAGAATAGACCGCAACCAGACGTAAAAAATGTTACGTGGGATAACTCTACAGAAGCTGGGGTCATACGAACAGCTATTTCCCGATATCTCCAAGAAACTGAACAATAAAAATATTAAGATTTATGTTGCAATTCATAAATAACAATAATAAATAATGTGAAAATAACTAAATATAATAAAAAAAAAATAAAAATATAACAGCAACTGAAAACATCATCATTGCTGCTTGCCCTTTAAATATTCTCTCAGCATTTTCTTCATATCCTGCGAGTTTGAAGCCAATTTGTCTAAGGCTGCTGTCTTCTTCTCAGAATTGGCAACCATTCTCTCCATGAAAGCCTTGTCCTCTTCGGCACGACTTTTGATTTTTAAAGCAACTTTATTTTACATGCTGAGTATATGTGAGTGATGATGTAGCAAAGTACATATTCACTAAGTTTATATTGTATTACCCCAGTATCGATGCAAACATTGAAGAAATGTGGATAAATACAATTTTTAAATTTTTCTTATTTTAGCGAAAAACTATTTTTGCACTTTGGTCAACATTTGTGCTTCTACCAAAAAACTAATTGAAAATCTACTTACAATCACATAAAAATTTATTCTGTTCACCAGAAAAATTTCAACAAAGATTTCTATTTTCACTTTACCTGTTTTTATTTTAACGAACATGACCATTCCTTGGTTTCATCAAGAAGTCATGTTCTGTCTTCTTTATTTAAAATAAAATGCAGATCGTTAAATATTACCAGAGTGACCCTTTAGTCATGTGCAAAGTTTTGACAAATTAAATAATCGATGGTCCGACAGCTCTAAATGTTATCGCTTTTGGCCTCCGGTTTTCCTTTCTTCCTGTCATCGACTTCTGCATTGTGCGCATCTGCCTGTCGTTTAGTCTTGCTTTCAGCAATTATATGAGGAAATATAATTCAATTAATTTTATGTTTTGACAATGCATTCTTCTCAGTACGGTATTAAATTGTTTGATGGAAAGTTTATTGCTATCAATTTGAAAAACTTGATGCGCTGTCCCAAATGTGGTAATGAATACCAGGATCGTTTTGAAGTAGTTGGACGTAAGTAGACAAAATATAGCGTATAGTATAGTATAGTATTATAAAAAAAAAAAAAAAAATAAATTGTTTCATTATACCAAAGTGTATACATTCTTATCTATATACATACATGTAATCGTGGAAGAAGCGTGCATTCATTATCATTATAACGGTTAATATGTTTATATTTGTGTAAGTTATATCATCATATAGTTATCTCTCTTATACACATATAATCTTATTGGATGTAGTGGTTGAGTCTGTAACTACATTTACACAATTGCAATGCATGAAGTGAGATCAATTATACTTATCCATACTTATTTACGTATATGTAGTATATGATTTTTGTACATTTTTTTTTAGCTGGCTTCCCCTTCAAAAGTCATCGTCCCTTTCTGCTTGGCTGTGGGCATTCAATTTGCGAAAATTGCATCTATACACGACATCATTCATTGATATGCGCCATTTGCAATAAGCCAGCACCACCGACAAAAAATACCAAGGGGGTCACTAAATCAAAGGATCAACGATATCGTGTGCGTGATTTTTATGACTTAAATTTTCATTTGCTTGGTGAACTGCAAAGCAATGGATACTATCGGCGCTTTGGCTCTGTTAATAACTTGCTTAACATTAGTGCTAGAAACGAAAAATTTAAGATGGATGTTAAAATTAAATGCAGTGAATGTGAACAACTTAATCCCAATGTTCAGTGCCACCAATGCAATGCTTACTATTGTAAGCGTTGCTTTGACACAGTTCATTTGCACAGCAAAGTTCTCAAAACTCATCACTACAATAAGTTGACCGAAAAATGCTTTGATAACTACATCAAAATTGATAACGTTCCTTTTGCTTTCCCCAAAAAACGGTATTGTCAGCAGCATCAAAAGGTGCGCAATTTCCATTGTACGAAATGCAGATCTATTATGTGTAGCACATGTGTACGCCAGTACCATCAATCACATAAAGTATATTCATTTCATGAATTGGTAGGTTTCTGCATATGTATATTTAACATGTGCCGTCTAATTATCGACACATTGAAAGAAGTGGAAGTTAAATAGGACAATGTTTTCTCCAAGTGCTATATCATCTGAACATCGCTATATACAATACAATTTTATGTCCGCGTCAATCCAAAAGGAGATTATTCTTACTTTTTATTTGTATCAATTAACGAATTTAAAGTTGTAATTAGTGTTTTATGTGAAGATATTTAGTTAATAATGTGTCGATAATTAGATGCCGCAACCCTACTCATATCAAATATTCAATGTATTGCGATTGGATTAATATACTCCCCTCTTTACAGAATAAAAATTATGTTCCGGACATATTAGCACTACAAGAAGCTGTGTTAACCACATATGACCAAATAAAAATTAATGAACAGGTATGTTATTTTTAAACTATGTAAACAATATATATCTTTATTAATATTTTATTTTATATGGAGTATATTGCTTTTTTAGGAAATCTTATTATTAGTAAAATAAGTTTATTTAATTTGAGTGTTTAACTTACAATAATATTAATTTCATTCATATTAAATATGGCAAGTACTCTTTAAACAGGTTTACATTTTCGCACAATTCAAATTTCACAAACTATTTATCAAAAGTGTAGCTTTTTAGGTTGTCAATAAAGGTTATTGAACTGTAGGGTGAAAGCCTTATGTACTGCAGGTCAATTTTCCACTGAATTCGATGTATTTTTTTTTTTTTTTTTAGTATATGTATCTATTCTATGTAGTTCAAACTGGTGATGTTTATTGGAATAAATTATAGAATGAAAGATTCAAAACAATTGTATTAATACAATCTTTAGGGATTCAGCGATTAAAGTATTCTCACCTAGTAAATGTGTATATTTTTTTATGAATCTGTTAACATTTCGATTTTTTGAAAATCTCTTTTACGATACCATGTTACCTCATACCATTATCCGAAGCGAAGGCAGTTTTGAATAACATTGTTGGTTTCAATTATAATAAACTTTTTTGTCTGTTTATTTACTTTGTAAATCGTCTGGGCTTCGTTCGTCACTACTTTTGCCATCGTGTGCACTTTGGTTGATGCCACTTTGAATTGGCATCAGTTGTCCTGTATTGCCATCCGTCTTAATTTCAATGACCACTACCTTCTCCACGCTCACTTTTGTTGATTCATTTGTTTGTTTTGGTGTGGACTGTTGGTTTTTTGTGTCACGCAAAGTTTGCAATTTATAGTCCTCGTCGTGCTCAGGTTGAAATGGCTCTGGCGTTGAAGATACTACTACTATTGGTCTTAAGCTCAATGGTAATTCTTTTGCCTCGAAGTGATTTGTACCAAACTTAGTTGTGTTATGCAAAGGCGGCATAGTTGTTGGTATGCTTTGATGTGTATCAAAAGTACCACGTTCAGAGATGTCATCGATTTCATCATCAATAAGTAAGTTACGTTCTGAGCTTTGTTCACCCACTTGAGAATTGATGCTAAGGTGTTGCCGCTGTTCTGATAGTTGGGTTTTATTTCTGTCCGTTGAGATTGTGCCTTGTTCTGTATAATTGTCAGTATGTTCAATTGTTACGAAGTTAACATCCTTATCGTCTTCTGTTTGTGGCTCAGTCGTTGTTATTTGATTATCTTTTTTGAGTTTCTCTAATCGCATTTTCTCTTCCATCTCTTGAAATTTCATAGCCAAGTATCTAAGGTACAGAAATTTGAAATTGCCTAATAAGTTAAAATTGCTAAACAGGTTGAGAGAAGAATTTGGATTTTTACTTATCGACTATTGGTCCATTATAATCCTCTGGAAATTTGGGAGTAAAAGGCAAAATATACTTGTAAAGACGTTCGTTCAATACGTATAGTTGCGCAGTTGTCGAGCATTTTACATTGAACCACCAATCGCATGTAAGGGCGATCTACTTATCCAATTTAATTAATTATTCTTATTAAATATAATAATACATATTATGTTTTATTTAGTTTACCTGACTAAAAATAGTTCCGTTGGGACATAGGAATGATGCTTTGCCGCCATTTAAGTCACAATAATGCCAAACTTGACAATTCGTTTCTGGATCGCCAAAAAATCCTTTGTACCGTTGTTCCATACAGTCGAAACTGGTGTGTGGTATTACAGCATAATTTGGGAAATCAATACCAGGGCGTCCAGTACTGGGGCCAGGATGCTTATCTATATGAGGGCAATATAAAAAAATTACAAACAACTTCCAATGCCAACCATTATGTTGCTGCTTACTTGGAGTTACGCTTGGTAATTGTGTATCGTAATGACTCACTCCCAGCACATCAGTCATAACTTCGTCGTTACCTGTTGTGGTGTAATCATCTTTTTGCGATTTCGGAGGTAATTGTTCCAATTCTTCATAACGCTCAGGTGTGTTTTGAACTAATGTTTTCGTTTGTTTAAGATTTTGTAGTATTCGAATGAGAGTCCTTATGGAGTTATCAATATTGTCTGGTGTAAGCGTCTTGGGCAAATGATTGCTTGCCTGCAGTTTGTGAAGTAATTCCGTTAGTGATGAGGTGTGTATATCGGGAAGGTCAGCATCAGTAAATTTCAAGCTGGAATTTTCTTTTGATTCAGTATTTTGCAATGGTGCACCATCCGCTGAAACATAATTGTAGGCAGATTTCAATTTGATTGAGTTTGTGGTTGTTGCAATAGGTTGATCATCATTCTTGTAGGTTGATTGGGGTGATTTAATTGGTGCATATTTATTTTTAGACCCGTTGTTTGACGTGACACTTGGATGACCTTTATTTATTGGTGTTGACACATTTTTTACTGGATGCCGTGCTGATGGAAAAGTTGATATAACGGGTTGCAGACGCAATTTAGGTGTCTCTTTATTGATAGGAGTTTGCTGCGTTGGCGAATAGATTTGCTGTTCTGGGTGTAGTGAATTTACAATTTGTGGTGCTACTGTTGTTGATACAAAATAATACACAGTATCATCTTCTGCTGCTACCTTAGGCGAATGGGCTAAGGGCTTCATTTTATTGTACAAATATGATCTGTTGTAAGCAGGCCTTATGGTCGAATGCAATATTTGTAGCGCTGGCATTTCATTAAGCGACTGTTTTGGTTCTTCTATGATATAGTCAATATATTTTTGTGGAGTATTGGCCCTGGGAAAAGTACAAACTTTTATAAAAAATAAGAAATGACGGTAACATTGATCTCACCCAAACTTACATCCACTTTTTGGTTATTCATACATATTATTAGACAAAGATACGTACTTTATTGAATTATTTTTTCACATCTTCCTATAATTAAAAACGTCTTTTTTTAAACCCATTATGTGTGAAATTATGAGTTCATTCTTGTATAATAAAATATAACCCTTTAGAGGAGCTTTGAAGGTGTGATCGATCCAATTTCGTTCCAATCTTTGACTACTCTACCAAAATCGTAAACTTACAAATTGAAAAAATATTTTGATTGTGATTAATCGGCTGCTTATGTCTCCCAGTAGTCATGTTATTGCTTCATACAACCCGAGTAAATAAAAACAAGACAAAATTTTAACTTCGTTTCACCGAAGCTTACTCATTTTACACTTTTCAAAATTCCCACTAAAGGATTTTCCAATAAGAGGTATTATTTTAAATAGCCCTCTATTTCGGTAGATGCCACTTTTGAAGCTGTCATTTTTTGACATTTCACAAGTAGAAACTACACCATTAATAAAAATGGAACGATACACGCTTCAACAACTTATTGAAATTATTAAAATTCACTATATTTTTATAGTATAGGTGAATATTTGGCAGAGACGGTTCGTTAAACTAAAACATTTTTGGGCCGTCGTGAAGCACCTTGTCGGACAGCAATACAGAAATTGTTGGAAAAATTCGAGCTGTGGGACAAGTTAGTGATGAGAAGAATAAAACCCGTGCACGTCGCTCAAGAGAATACTGCTGTAGCCCAAAGTGTTGAAGAAAACCCAGGTTTGTCCATTCCTCATCGTTCTTTGGAAGTGGGCATTCCACAAACGTCATTACACCGTATTTTGCATAAAAACTTGAGTCTTAAGGCTTATAAAGTTCAGTTAACACAAGAACTCAAGCCGGCCGATCATCAACAACGTCGTGTCTTTGCTGATTGGGTCCTTGAAATGAATAGAAATGATCCGGTATTCCATCGAAAAATCATCTTGACTGATGAGGCCTATTTCCACCTCGGTGGCTACGTAAACAAGCAAAATTGTCGCATCTGGGGCTCGGAAAATCCAAGAGTTATTGTTGAAAAGACTCTCTATCCTCAACGATGCGACTTCTTCCTTTGGGGCCACGTAAAAGATAAGGTCTACACCAACAGCCCAGCGTCGATTCAAGACCTCAAAGATGGAATTCGTGAGACTATCGAGGACATAGGGCAGCCACTTTGCGATATGGTTATGGATAATTTCATGAAAAGGAAATGGTCCTGTAAGCGTGGTTGTGGTGGCCATTTGCCTGATGTTGTTTTCCATTATTAACGGCATACATTCCTCTTTACAATGAAATAAACATCCAATCATTATTTATCTTTCTTTGAATATCAAAATAACACCTCTTTTGGAAAACCCTGTACTTTGATTTCATAAAAAAAACTTACACAAATTATGTTTTTAATAAATTTAGTAGGCTCTGGAAAAATAAAACAATCATGACTTTTATGGAGAACTCTGATCTCAACATCTCAAGAACAAGGCATAAAATTGGTGCCATTAAAACTTGTAGCAACAAATATTATGTAGGTATATACACTACTGGATAATGAAAGAGGTGGACAAATTATTTTGTTATGATTTGCAAAGATTTCAATTATTTATTCATTCCAATTTTAGACTGGATATGAAAAAATAAAAAAAACATTAGCTCCTTTCCTATTGAGTTAGTTAAGAATCCACCATTATTCTGTTGGGCCTAGTTGCATTAACTTACGACAAGCTGCTACAAGCATATTTTACGAGACTTCTTGGATTTGTTCCCATAATTTTTTTTTTTTTTTGTCACCTAAGTTCTTTACAACGATTCTCGACATGGTTGAGGTCAGGAGAATGACTTGGCAAGGAACTTTCGGTCTATTCTTTTTAGTAGAGTTGCTCTTAATAACCATTGTCGGACATTTCATGATGATACAACATTCCCAATTTCGCTCGTTATCGCCTATGACCCTTCGAAAGGATCGCTATTAGCCAAAGTAACGATGAGACCGGCGGTCACTTCAGAGGTTTCTCTTTTCTGAATATTTGTAACAAAATTTTGAGATAGTACCAATGATGTGGCAAATAATTTGTAGGTCTTTTTAGGGTTCCGTACCGAAAGGATGCCAACGGAAACCTATTACCAAGCTTAAGCTATCCGTCAGAGAGCACAATCTCATGAACCGTAATAGGTAGACAGTTAAAATTTTCACAGAGTGTGCAAGTCAATTGCGGCTATAATAAAAATAAAGTAAAACCAGAAAGAAGGCCATCATTGACTATGCCAAAGATGTAATACTCTTCACGCTCCTCCGTGTTGCATCCAACCTTCCTTTCTTAGCATCACTAATTCTCACTGTTACAGTTTGAGTATCAACAAAGAACACAGTTTGGGTATCAAATATGAGTACAGTTTTAGTGGCACTTTATTGTACAATTACTCTTTATAAGTTTGTCATTTAATGTGGATTTGTATGGGAGGTACCCCTCCTGGATCAGAAACTCATAGTTTCTAAATTTCAATTTAATGTCAAAAAACAAAAAACTTTTTCTAATATGAACATTAATTTAAATGGGGGTTTGTATGGGAGGTATGACAAACTGATAATACTATTCACTGCGTGAAGAGTATAAAGAAGGGTCTGTTTTAAGTTTTATTTCGAAATGTGAGGACTAGTTTGAATATCTGTATATAGAAAGAATATGAATAAAACGTTATCTTGACAACTGAGGTAGGGAATATGAAAAACAAGTTTATATTACTGTTATGTGCATTGTATGCAAGTTGAATGTAGTGATTCCTGCTTACCCTATTTGTTGGTTGCTGTGAATTTGTAGTTGTAATGGAGACTCTTGATACTTTGGCTGTTGCTGCAGTTGCAGTTGTTGGTTTCGTTTGTCCAGTTGCATTTTATATAAATTACCAAATAATGCTCGCAGTGGTATATGCAGTACCTGTTGATGTGGTTCTTGTAAGAGATTCAATTGTGGTGGTCTATTCGACGTTTGTGCCATTGGTAATTCCAGCTTCTGCTTATTTTGTATCGTTTGTAACATAGATTGCTCTAAAGCATTATTTTGAATGAATTTTGATCTAATGTTTTTGTACAATGGTTGAAGTGGTGGATTCGCCACGTCTGCTACAACCTTTCGCGTCGGTGTCTCCATATCCATATAGACATGTTGTTGGTTTTTCTGTTGGTGTTGATGTAGATACTGTTCCTTGGAATGTTGTTGCTGTTTCTGATAGTTTATACGTTGATGCAAATACATCACATATTTTTCCTGCGGTGTTATTTGCTCTTCATGTAAATGTGTTTGTGGTTCCGTATTGTGGATCTGTGTGTGTTCATATTTGGGTTCCAATGATAATGCTTGTTTTTGATGGTGTTGATATTGGTATTGTTGTTTCCTACTATTATTGACTATTGGTGGCGATGGTGGTAAAAGTGATGACGTCCCTGGAACAGTCACTTGCACTGTGGGCTCATTGGGGACATGATGAAAGTGGCTGTAAATTGTTTTGTGTGAATTTGTGTTTATTCGCAGCTTGTAATATTTTTGGACAATAAATACTAGATTGACATGCTACAATCCCTGTATGCTGCCCACCCGACTCTATATTTTTCTTGCAGGAGTTATTTATGACAAACATTTTCAATTTACCTTTACAAGGATAATGATGTGTTTGGCCAACGGGAAATGAATGTCATTCATTCATTCCCATCAATGCCCACGTACGAACGCATAATTGCATATTTTTACTGATGCTGCAAATTAGGGTTGTCGTCATTGTTGTCAATGAAATGCTGTGAGGTGATTAATTTTTTGCTTAAGGGCATAGAGAATCGAAATTAATGAAGCAGCTGTATTCAGTCTTTATTGGGTGGAGAAGCGATTATGCGCTGCTTGCGTACATTATACGAAAAATTGTGATTTGAAATAATTAAGCAAATGGATACTTAAGACTTCTTTACATATAAAACAGTCCTGAGTAAGTGTTGCAACTTTTTTGCATCACATGCAGTTTTCTTAATAAATTTTGTTTTGCGTAAAGGGTGCAACTAGTTTTTCTTGTAAGTAGTTGTTGTTCTCAGTCTTACTATGGTAAATCTCACCTAGAATTTGGATGTGCAGACAATACCAACGCTGTTGTAGTAATATATTGTTGCTGAAGCTGTCCTGATGAAGCATGAGTCTGATATTGCTGCCGCTCATCCACATAATCCTCCGAATCTGTTTGTGGTTGTAGAGAAGTGTGTGCATTTTTCTTTTTTATGGGTTGTTTCCATCCTTGTTCTTTGATAGTAAATGGTATTGGTATCGGATCATTCTCGTTGCCATAATTGATTGTATTGCCATTATTTTGCTTGTTGTTTTTCATTATATTTGTTCCGTCGTTGCTCACTGGCGTATAAATAATCGGTATAAAGTGTCCCGGAACAGTATTCTCTAATGTAAATGGCGTTAAATTGATTTTTGATTGTTTAGTGTGCTGACGTTGATAGAGGGGCACGTGGTGTGCTAATGTTTCCAATTTTTGTGATGATGTCTGGTCATTTTGGTGTGATTGCGGTGGAAAGTGTTGTACCGTTATGTGCTGTAATATTTATGATTTTGATTATTTTTATTTAAAGAATGCCGTGTGCGTCGTCACTATCTGAAACTGCAAAACTACTCACCTTGAGTGGATATAGTAATGGTTTATATCCAATAAAAGTTCTACCACCGTTGTTGTTTATTCCAGTTGATATCGTAGCTGCGTTAGGTGTTTGACCGTGTTTTTCTTGTGATGCTGCTAAAAATAATTTTGGTTTATCATCGACATTTTCCTTAAGTCCAACGTCATGTAAATGGTACTTTTGGCTACTTGGTGGAGTGACGTATTGTTTACCGCCATCATCATTACTGACAGCAGCAATGCTTGTATGATAATGTAGATTAGCTGCAGCCGAAGGTTTAATATAGTTTGCTTGAAAAGGTGGTGACGCTACTGGCATATGCTTATATATTTTTGGTAATGCCATTTGGATGGGTGGGGCTTGCAAGAATTCACCACTGCCAGCTTTGGATATTAAATGCTGTTTGAAAGATTTCTGTGCATAATCTGCATTGATTGGAAATAAATCAGGTGGTGGCAAATAGGTCATATAAGGAATCAACCGGCGATTTCGTTCTGAAGCACTTAAATCGGAGTCTCCAATATATATTGTCGAATTTTTTAATAGCGACCCCATTTTAGTAGCATTCTGTTGATGGTTTTCTTCTGACTCTGTTAATGCTATAACTTTTGAAGATGTTGTTAAGAGTAGCTCTGAATAAAAAAAAAAAAAAATATGATCGTTTTAAGTTTCCAATTGTTCACACTGCTATCCATGAAATTTTATTCTAAATTTATAGATTTTTTTTTTGTTTTTCACAATCAGTTACAAAACTTTGTCGTTTCTATATATTTCTATTTGTATTAAACAAAATTTTCGGACTGAAAGATAAAATTCCAGAATCTAGAATAAATAAAATTTGTGTGAAGTCTTTAACATCGCGGTTGAACATTTTTGGTATACACTTTCGAGTGCAAATTTTAAATTACCAAAATCACGCGATATGTCAAAATTTTCCAATGCTACAGGAAATCGTCAGTTATCTGCACGTACGTCGGACATCGATGCGTTGGCGCAGCGTGGTTATAACATTGGTCACAAAATCGGCGAGGGCTCATATGCAACTGTGATAACAGCAGGCTATGCAGATGATGCTGGACATGGCGTGAATCTCGCTTGCAAGATCATCGACAAAGCCAAGGCACCAACTGACTTTGTACACAAGTTTTTTCCACGCGAATTAGAAATATTAACCAAGATTGACCATCCAAATATCATACAAATTCATAGCATTCTTCAACGGGGTCCTAAAATATTCATATTTATGCGTTACGCTGAAAATGGCGATCTTTTGAGCCACATAAAGAAAACGGGTCCAATCCAGGAACATCAATCGAAAGCTTGGTTCATGCAAATGGCAAAGGCGCTAAAGTACTTGCATGCGCATGAAATAGCGCATCGTGATCTCAAATGCGAGAACATTTTACTTTCGAAACGTTTAAATATAAAACTAGCGGATTTCGGATTCGCACGTTATTGCTGTGACGATAAAGGACGGGATATTAAATCCGAAACGTACTGCGGATCGGCCGCGTATGCAGCACCTGAAGTTGTCAGTGGCAGGCCTTATGATCCAAGATTGGCAGATGCTTGGTCGCTTGGTGTCATACTTTTCATAATGCTTAACGCTAAGATGCCTTTTGATGATAGCAATCTAAATAAGTTACTGGATGATCAACGCAATAAAAAATATGCTTTTCGGCGCAAGTTACAGGAGCAAGTTTCAGCACAGGCAAAGGCCACAGTGGCGGTGCTTCTCGAACCAGAACCAAGTAGTCGTTGGAATCTCCGTGAAATTTTGAATTGCGCCTGGCTACGTGTGGATGATAGTCAACAAAATCCCATTGCGCCATCATCGCCTTCGGCGATTTAAGTGTGCTTACAGGTGGTGGTGATAGTTAAAGTAGTCTAACTAAGCAGATATTTATTTTCTCGGACTTTGTATATATACTCATGTAGATAGTATATCTTGTATATTAATTTCTTAACCTACAGATATATTGTAAATTGAAGTTGACTTAAATTAATGGTAGAATTCAGATATATTCATGTGTAGCTCAAGTGTGATATTCATAAAAATGGTTAAACTGTCTATATAAAAACAATGAACAAATTTGATGTTGTCTTTTTGCTTCTCGCTTTTTTGGATAAATAAATTGTATATTTTTTTTTTGTTGTGGGGCATTCTTTGCTACTTTTCTTTTTTTTTAACACTTTCGCCATTATGCGGCACATACATGTGACACAGTAATTTGTGCGAACACCAGTGTCACACATCCATCTTTTCATCATAGTCTGTCCATATGTCTGTCACATTTATGTGTCGCTTATGGTATTCCAGTTAAAATAAAATATTTCACCACATACGAGCACATGGTAAAGAAAATCAAAATAATGCGTGGTCTTGATTGAACAATCTTAATCCTGATTTACTTACGTAACAACTGAAAAACAAAGTACAACGATGCAAAATTGATTATGGGGGTTCGGTCGACATTTTTTACAAATCAATTCACTAAACTTTTTGGGCTATATATTTTTGTGCAATCATCGTAGTTTACAAAAAAGTGTTTCCCTCACCCTCTTATTGGGCGTAAATGAAGCGTAAGCAGGGATGTGGGAAAGGTTGATCTGCTCTAAAATCAACAGAAGAGTCCGCTTAGCAAATTGAAGCTTTCAAGCTTTTATATTTTAGCTAAGTTTCCATCGAGTCTTCTCACTATAATTCAGATTTCTAACTCACAGTTTTCCAGAATTAGGCGCCCTGACGTACATGGCTAGAACGATTCGTTTCTTCCCGCTTATTTCTTTAGAAGTATAGTACTATATACATATATATACTTCCTACATACCAAGGAATGAGTCATACGACCAAAATAAGTATGACTTGGAGATTGACTGCAGATATACATATATCGAAGGGCACGTTTATTGTAATTTATCAATCCCTGTGTTCGGCACCGTGATATGAAGTCTCTGCGACAGGTGTACACGTAAAATCAATTGACTTTTCTACATACATTAGTAGAACTTTAATATTCCCTTTTTTTTTATTTTTCTTTTTAAAAGATATTGGGTATAATACTTATTTATTTTTAAAGCGGTAGACTATGGTCATCTCTTTCAAGAAAATATTGTACGAGGATTTTTCCAATTGTTGTAGAAATCTGATTTTGGCATTCCAGCTGCAAATTTCAGCTTTTAATCTTCGAAAACTTTCTTTTGCAGGGACCGACGTTAACGGTCGTAATTTCCTCTCGTCAGGCTAATAATTTCTATATATGTATGTGTGCTGTACATGTCCTCCATTAAAAAAATTAAAACAAAGTTATAGTGCGAAAGGTATAAAAATAATGCAACAAACATTATTTTTACGTTTAAACTAAAATAGAAACCAGAAAGAAGGCTATGATTGGCCATACCAAAGATGTTAAACTCTTCACGCTCCTTCTTCTCTCTGTTACAGTGTCAGTATCAACAAAGAACACAGTTTGAGTGGCATTGTATTTTTATTGTACTTATACTCTTTATAAGTTTGTCATTTAATGTGAGTTTGTATGGGAGGTACCCCTGCTGGTAACCCTAGGATCATAAAATTTACATTGCTGATGGATATGGAACAGAAACTTATAGTGTCCAAATTTCAGTTCAATAAGTCAATAAGTCAAAAAACAAAAAACTTTTTCTAATAAGAACAATAATTGATGTAGGGGTTTGTATGGGAGGTACCCCTCCTGGTAATATTATCATCATGAAATTTATATGGTTAACATGGCCCAGAAAATTACAGTGTTCAAATTTCTGTTCGATACGTTAAAAAAAGAAAAACTTTTTCTAATAAGAACATTAATTTTAAAGGGGGTTTGTATGGGATATATTATTTGTATATTATTCACTCCCGTGAAGAGTATAATGTTACATTTATAAAGGAGTCACAAGTCAAAAGGTAATTCGATCGTTTTGATTTTGATCCAAACTATTTCACCGATTGGGTGACTAAAACATACACATATTACACAATACTGCGTTAAAAATTATGCATTCTATGAATATATATATTTCATGTAGAATGCATAGATTACGTGTCGTCACCTTCGTTTAACGTCACATGTTTAAGAAGTGAATTATATCTCAATAACATTATAACGTTTAAAATGTTGGCTAATTGCAATTTACGTAATCTTATATATCTGCGAAATTTCAGCAATTTAGCTCAAAAAGTGAGTTGTTAGTTAAATAAAATGTATGGACAGACAAAGCTTGATGGATTCACATGATAATGTAGGTCTCCATTGCAATCATCATGGCAAAGTGATTATACTTATTCATACATGTAACAGGAATAAAAATTGATATAACAAACTTCTCGTGTACGTGTACCATAATAACACTTTAAACAATTTTCATTCGACCAATGCATGTGATGAAAATCAATGCGCTTTTTAGTTTGTTGTGATGCAATGGAGCTGTTGATACCTGAGTTTAGTCCAACTTTTATTTTTGTTTTTTCTAAAATGTCTTTTACGATATGGGAATAAGAGTTTTTGCTAAGACACTTGTGTGACACATGTTACTACAATTCATTGTACAAGTAGCATACAAAACACCACCCACCCATTGTTCGTAGCTGTTATACTGTGCAATTTAGGCAGGCTAACTGGCTTAGATAGCCACGTTCAACTCATTTTGTTGGTTAAGTGTTTCGTCTCTTGGTCTTAGTTCGACATTATTATGTTAGTTGAAGAAAGTTCCTTTATTGCAAAAATTTAAACTTTTTCTTTATGACTACTATGTTTCGAAATACAGAAAGACACTCCAAAGAAGTCATTTTAGGCATGTGTGTGTCGGCTAATTAAAATTTATAATGCTTGATGGTTTCTCAGGATCTTAAAACTTCGTACGTGTATTTTATGTATTAACTTAAAAGCATTTTCCGCAATTTTTAGTTGTATTGGACTCCTAATTGTGCACTAAATGACAACATCATGCAAAGACCATGACTGTTATTCAATATTAAAATAAATTTTTATTTTGTATCATATCTATACAATATACTGTGAAAAGGTCAAAATAGACACACACAGAATTTTCTATTCATAGTATACAATAAGTTTACAGACTTGGTGTGACTATGGCTCTAAAGTGGACACTGGTGTTGGTGCAGGAGTCTATGGGGAAAACCGCATGCGTTTATCTAGCAATATGAACCAAGAGAACTCAGTTTTCAGTCTGAAATGCATACAATAAAGCTATACCTAGAGCGGGCCAACCACGGAATATATTTTTCCGTAATCTGTTCGATTCGACAAAATGTTCGACAATAGATGCGAATGATGATTGAACATTATTTATTTGAAAAAAATAGTTGGAGGATACAAATCGAGCTGAAAATTGGAAAATGTCAAAGCAATTTTTAGAAGAGTTCATTATTTGTTTCAGAAATGAGCCTGCGTTATGGCAATTCTCATATTGGTGGCCTTATGCTGTAATTCGGGAGTTATTAAACTTAACAATGCCCCATTAGTTGAACTATCCATTCTAAGAAAATTCTTCAAATCCACCAGAGAAAACTCTTTCAGCTCCTTTAAAAGCTCAGTGTGTGTGTGAACTATTCCCTCTTTGCGTAGCAATCTTTCATCCACATACTGTGTTTTTTTTTATTTTCACTTGTTTTTCTTGCTCTACACAAGTATGTATCACCATCAACGTCATGTCCGCATCAATTTCCTCTGCCATTTTACGATACTCATCGTTTCAAATTTTCAAACAAATGATGTTAGCGTGCAACGTTCTCTACGTTAGTGGCAATACGTATTTTTGTTCGACGAACAGATTACGCGAATAAACTCGTCGTGGATGGCCCGCTTAAGAGAAGAAATAGAATGTGCTACTGTCAATAAACACACACATGCACATTAACTCTGACAGCAAGGCCGCACTACAGGAACTCAACGCATTCGAGATCAAATCGAAGATTGTTTGAGACTCTAGCTTCTTAACAAGACATTGCATAGTTATGAGGATTAGTCGAAACTATCAATGTGGATTATGTAATGAATAGGAGGAGACAGCAGAGCATTTGTTATGCCACTGTAAGGGCCTAATTTGGACCAGACTACGATATCTAGGTAACCAGTACTTAGAATCTCGGAGGAACTGTAATTATGAGGCTTGTCACAATAAGCCAATTGAAAGTCGCAGTGACGTGGTGAACATGTACCGCTCTTTCCCCTTATCTAATCTACTCAATACTAATTTCTTAATAAATATACGAAGTCTTTAATAGCTATTTAGTTTAGATGACCAAGTATTTTTATAAAAAAGAAAAACAAAAAAAAAATACAGCATGAAATTATCGGGCATTGGCTGCCGTCCGCTTAGCATCATAAATCCATTAACCAGTACATTAATCACTAGACAAAAAATTATCTAATTTGAAGTTAAATAAATCGGGATGTTTCTATAAGATGGAAATAATTGATTACAGTAGCTGCTTTGTTTCATTTGTCGGTGCTTCATACCACCAACTTAATTCTTCTTAATCGGCTAACGTAGTTGTAGACCAAAGATTATTAAACTAGTTTCCGCGCACCATTAAGTGCAATTCATTTATCGTCGCTCGTCATAATACGATTCAGGAATAATTCGTTTTCATTGTTTTTGGTATGCTGCTTGCTCACTATCATGCGTTTCGAGCTTCAATTTAAGTACGGATCTGATGTGATTCATTCACATTTAAAGTCATAAACTTTATTTCCTTTTACCCTTTTTTTAAGTTATTAAGAAAAATATTGCAAACTCTTCAAATTTTTCATGTAGGGATGACAATTGCAAGAATAAATTTAGATCAAATCACATTAAATTAATTTGTCTTTACGTGAAGTATCGACACAACCATATAAAATGATCTTTCATAACTATTTCATTTCACAACTTCGAAGTTTAGGTCTTTCAGGCTCGATTGAGATCATATTTAAATGAAGCCAAAAAATAGCAGTAAAGTTAGAATTACTTAATTAACAAGTGTATAATTTTAAGTCCTTGCTTTAAAGCCAAAGCCGCAGCCAAATTGGCAACCAGAAATTACTTTGGCCTGCTGGTCTGCGTTTTTTTTTCCCCCTCCAGTGAAGTATTTTGGGAAAAACCTTTTTAAAGTTCCGTACCCAATGGGTGCTAACGAGACCCTATTACTAAGCTTCCGCTGTCCGTCTCTCCGACTCCGCTGTATCTCATGAACCGAAATAGCTAGACCGTTGAAATTTTCACAGAATGTGTATTTCTATTGTCATGATAACAACAAATACTAAATCTAAGATAAAGATAAAAAATTAAAGGGGCCCCATACTAGAAACGTGTGCTCCAATATGCACTGCGCACAGTTTTAGAAGCTTTGTGATTTATTTTGTTTCATATATTTTTTTTTTTTTTTTTTTTTTTGGAGTAACTTTTAGACTTTATGAATATTTCACTTTTGCTTTTGATAATTTTCCGATTTGAATGTTGATTGCAGTATGAATACTGATTCCACCCTAAGCATAAGTCAAATCAATAATTTAATATTTGGAGCATGACCTTTTTGTCAATTTCATAATAAATGTGTATTCATTGTGTTTGGAATTGCTCGAGCATTGAGTTATTGAATATATAATTTATTTTTTCTTGTCAACTTGGAGATTAGAATAATTTTTTTTTTTTTTTTTTTGATCCTGTGGCTCAACTTATCACGGATTCTTCCATCGCGGCCCAGGGAACCAAAAAAGTTGGACAGCTCTACTTTAAACAGAAAAAGATGGACTTCTTGTTGTATATATTTTGTCTTGTCTGCTTTGACATGTGCTGCCTCATAAGAAACTGAAAGTGCTGAAAAAAAGACCTAAAATAGGTTGGTCCAAATTTTAGCGCATTGCCTATTTATTCTACCAACTAAATTCATACTTTTGAAATATCTGTAGATATATAATAATATAATATACATACATACATATTTAAATAGTTTTTTACTTTGTGTTTACGAAATGTGTGTTCTCATTATTTCATAACGATGACTATGCAAACCCAATTATGGGTCAAATAACTAACAAACGAAACAAATAAATCAGAAACTTATTGCAAGCAGAATTCGCAACGATAGTTTAGTTATAGTCAAAATACAATAATAACGTGGAACCAAAAGCGAAAGAAATTTATTGAAGGACGACATTGAAAAATTTATAAAGCAAAGATGGAAAAAATAAGCTACGCTTTTATATAAACTGGATTTAGTTTTCATAGAGCCATCTATATGCTTTTTACTTGGTTCTCCGAGTACTGGACCCGGAAAATAATCCCAAAGAAAAGTCTAAGTATACAAAATGTATTCTTGTATGATTACATTTCACAGATTATATAGATTTGAAAGGTATGTAAACTTGGTTGTTTTTTTTTTTTTTTTTTTTTTTGTGTTAGCAGTTGTAGCGTTTAGGAAAATGAGTCGACTTTGCCTTCTTTAAAATGGAATCGACAATCAAAACAAGTGAGTTTTGTGCACAAATTATCAACAGGCATGAATGCCACACTAAAAGCAACAGTACATAACTACTTATCTCATCTTCAACGTTATTCACGCCGCTATCTAATTCTACTATATTCGTCATATAAGTTTAGTTTATATATGGCTCGCAAAACACACACATTAAGTGAACCGCAAACATTTTTTTTGCTAGATATTTCTCTAACAATGCAATTTGTTAACGTATGGAACAGAAACCCAGGCGGCAGAGGCAGCGGACTTGTTGACCATAAATAAAATTTTCGTTTTGATTGCATTGCGTCGTAAATATGTATGTAGTACATACTGTCGCATTTATTTATCAATGTTCAACTGTTTCTATCTATTAGATACATTATCGTCGTTGCATCAATGAAGCATTTCACAAATATTCATTTCTAATGTATTTTGTCGAACAATGCCAAAAATGCCGGTCTTTAACGATGACTATTGTCAACCATGTGTATGACGATAGCGATGGCGACATTATATACAAATATTTACTAAACACTTTCACAAGTTTTGCATAAACTGATTTAGTTGCATTTTCTTTACTATGCGTATCTTTTGTATTTCGTATTAGATTATTGTTTTGATTAGAATTTTACTATAATCATATGATTTGATATTTGACAGGTAGGCTTCATATCTGCTCCGGTAAAGTGTACAAATGACGGTTCGTTGGATGCCTAGCGGCCGAGGTGGTTCTTCCTGTCATGCACAAATTTTATGCTTTGATGAATTGTTTTGTTTAAAATTGGATTTGTTGTTGTTCAGCTTTTGGCTGAACATTTGAAATTGAAACCCAATGATATGGTCTTTTTTTTTTTTTCTTCAAAATGAAATTTAATTTGTGAGTATTGCGTAATTATTTATTAGAGTGGATAATGGTTTTTCCCAAAAATTTAGTATCATTTTTCTTTTATACCATGTACCTAAACAGAGTATACAAGTTTTATTCTTATCAGAAAAAAGGAAGACCACTCAAACTAAGATGTATGTACTAAAACATTGCATGAGTCAGCACTAAGTAATGTTAACAGTTCACACTAATATTGGTCACACCATGACACCGAGCCAATTGCGTTTTTCAAACGTATCATACCGCGACATGAGTATTTTTTAAGGAGTCATTCATTGATTCAAATTTATGCTGCAGTGTGAGTCGTGGATTACGGTGTGAGTCGGTTCTGCTATGAATTGGTATGTCGCTATATGATCGCAACTGTGTGTATGTACCTATTTAATTTCGATGTGCGTGTTGCTTGCCGTCGGTGTTTCAGTAATGTGTATTAGACGAGAGCAGTAGCATATTCACATTGCCACATTGTAATTCATGAATATAAGTATATCAGGGTCGCAAACCGAAAACCACTACCAAAAACAAACAAAAAAGTGTCGATTCGTTTCGTACTAAAAATTGTTACGATAAGTATCGATAATCTACTAAAATTTATTTTAATAAATGAAAAAAATTTATATAATAACTTATGTAAATTATTGCCTTTTAACTCAGTGTTGTTTTAAACACTGCTATACTATTTTGTAGTTTCTCTGGTTCGCCCCACGCGAAGGGGTTTTTTCTAAAACTTTCTAGACGAAAATGAGTGACTTAGTTTTTACTTATTAATTAACTATATTTTATCAGTGCAGTCATACACTGATGTCATTCAACATTAATTTTTGTTTTTGGATCTCATCTATATTTATGTGTATTATTTTTTAATTTTTAAAATATAGGTATATATTTAATGGGTTTTAAATTTTTTTTTTTATATTTTATTTTATAATGTACCCTTCGATGAGTGAATAACATACACATAACAAATAATTTCTCTCTATTTTTTTTTATTATCATATATAAGAGCGAGCGCACTCAACGAATTACTGCTGATTATTTAAAGAGACTCATTGTTCTCGTAGCAGTGCTATATTTTCCTTTATTCTCATTTTCTCAATGATTTTGTGAATTAAAGATTGGAAAATCGTTGCAAAATGTTATTAAAAATCAAGATAAGGCTATACCTTATTTTGAGAGGTGAGCTACATCAGATTTTATGCATATGACAACTCTGCATTGATGTAAACAAACACATATTCGTTTTCAGTCAGGCTGATCTCAATGCAAACCGTTTCGTGTGTCTTATAAACGGGGTAATAATCAAATGTTTCTTGAAATGACAATTTTCTTAAAAGAAAAGTTTTGATACATAATAGAGACACTAAGTGCAAAAATATTGAACCATTTGAACCGAACCGAACCCTTGAACCGGTTCTTGTACTGGTACAAGTTTCCTCTTAAGTTGGTTGAACCGAACCACACTGATTTTTTAAGCATTTTGCAACACTGCCTGAAACAACTATAGATTTGATTTGAAAATTCAAATTCTAGCTTTCTCATTTTTACCAAAATTTGTAAAGGGTTAACACATTTTGAGGTTTTTTTTTATTTACGGGAAATTTGGTTTTGGTAATTTCTGGGGGGGTTGCGGGTGTGTCCACAGTATGTACAGTTGTTTAAACATGAACATAGGAGAAATATATAAAACTAGCGTAGCCCGGCGCGCTTTGTTGCGGCCCCGTCGTGATAATCAATAGCCTCAAACACGAAACACACTGTCTCCTTCTTGCCCCACTCTCAATGAACATCAAATACAGAAACAAAGAATGCAAAAAGTGCGTACTAAGACAGAAAAAATAGAAGTATAAGAATAACCAAAGCATTAAAAACGAAAAAACGTACAAAACTTTTTGTTTGGTCTTGCAGTGGTTTTCAAAAAACTTAATATGTACTTAAAAATAGTATATTAAAAGTTAAAAACTGAAAAAAATAAGTATGAAACTCTTTTCATAAGGATTCATTTGTCATTTAAAAATTATTTAAATCGGCTTAGTATAGTGTGCGCTAGATAAAAAAATGTTAAAAATTTGGTAAAAAAGTGTCTTTATCTCGACAACAGCGCCACTTTGCGGGTCCAACTGATGGATAAACCATCTTGGTGACCCCATAAGTAAAACAAAAGTTTATCGAAATTGGTCTAGCCGTTTAGAAGCAAAACAGTCACAAAATTTTGTACACTCGAATTATATATATAAAGATAAATAATATCTTAGAAATGGGCGAAAATAGGATCATAGCTAATATATTGTAGCTCCCGAGAAATAGGCACCTAGACACCGACATAGCTGGATCTATTCGTTCCTTCACGATCATTTCCATTTATAGTTTATAGGTTCTTATTCGCACAAAGTAACAGGTGTGATTTCATTTCAGAAATGGTCAAGCTAGTATTTTCGTATATTTTGGAAAGTAGAGAGTTTTGTATACTGATGAAACGTCTTTTCATAAAAGTCTTAACTACACTAACAGTGACTAAAATTATTGGATCATTTCAACAATATTTTTGGGAAAATACTCATATCTAGTAAACATAACTATGCTCTTCCATAAAAACAAACAGGTTCTCGCGGCCGAAATCAGCCGAATCGGACCACTAGGAGGTTATGTCCCATACAAAACCCCCTTTTTAATTAATGTTTTTATTAGAAAAAGTTTTTGTTTTTTGACGTATCGAACTGAAATTTGGACACTATAATTTCCTGAGCCATATCCACCAACCATGTAAATTTCATCATCCTAGAGTTACCAGGAGGGGTACCTCCCATACAAACCCACATTAAATGCCAAACTTATAAAGAGTAATTGTACAATAAAGTGCTTCTCAAACTGTGCTCATATTTGATACCCAAACCGTGTTCTTTGTTGATACTCAAACTGTAACAGTGAGAATTTAGTGATGCTAAGAAAGGAAGGTTGGATGCAACCCGGAGGAGCGTGAAGAGTATAACATCTTTGGCATAGCCAATGATAGCCTTCTTTCTGGTTAATACTCGTATTCGCAATGTTTCGCCCGTTGGGAAAACATCTGGTAAAATGATTGGGACAAATGAAACAGATTTATCAACGGGAGCGAATCGACAAAGAGGATTTGGATGGAATGAAAATGTTGGATAATCGTTACATCACATGTATTGAACGGTTTAAAAATAAAAAATAATAGTGAATATAGTGGGTGATGCACAGTTTTCTACTTCAATTTCTGTTTTACCACGGTGATTATAAATGCGCTTTGAAAATGCATAGTTAGTCGCACATTACTTCATTATTATGCTTCTTTTGAAATGCACTATTCATACCTTTCACAATAGTTTGAATAGGTATTATCACATTTGTCATAATGTTTGTAAAGCATTGAATCGCGTATTACTACGAACTTTAGGAGCGTCACGTGCACCGAACATTATCTGCTTCTGTAAAAACTAGTATGTCAGCTTTTGAGCTATCGCGATGAAATTTATTACGAACGAGGTGAAAGAAAATTATGGCTGATATTTTTTACCGACAACATATGAATTCATACGTTGATTTCTATGAAAGCTTGACTTTCAGTTTTACAAGCAATGCACATTGAAAGAATTAATACAGAACAGTATTTTACAACTTATAATGGTTTAATGTTCCCAAGAAATGTAATTTAAAAACAGAAAGAAGGTTGTCTTTCTTTGGCTATACAAAAGATGTAATACTCTTTACGCTCCTGTGAATAAATATTAATGATTTGACTTACGTTTAAGGTAAAGTCAGTATTTATACTAATTTCAATACACCAATAGTCACATGTAGATAGCCCATGACTATAAGTATGAAATATACGTATGTCACATGTTGATAGTGCCATGGTGTATTGAGCACACATATCGGGAAATATACGATCCATGAATCCTACGATCTTAAAATTTACATGGGTGGTGAATATGAATCAGGCACTCCTGGTGTCCAATTTCAGCTGGATAAAGTTTTTCTTATAAGAACATAAATTTTAGTTTGTATGGGAGGTACCCTCCTACGATCTTGAAATTTACATGGTCGGTGAACACTCACTTATACCTTCCAAATTTCAGTTCGATAAAAAAAAAAAAAAAAGTTTTTCTAAGAAGAATATGTGCAATATTTCAGACCTCTAACTCAAAACCTGAGGGACTAGTCTGCATACATACAGACTGAAATGGCTAAATCAACTCGTCTCATCGAGCTGATCAAGAATATATATGTGTATATACATTATGTGGTCTGCGATGTCTCCTTCTGTGTATTACAAACTTCTTTACAAACCTATGATATGTACTATTCACTGTGAAGAGTGAAGAGTATACAAAGAATAAAGAAGTGTACCATGTGTCTTGTTGTCTAGCAGAGCATAAAAAATTTGTTTCATTTTTTAGTTTTTTTTTTTTTGTATTTTCTTTCCTCTCTTTGTTTTGACTTTTACTTGCATTACAGTGTAGTACATACTATTTACTATTTAATTGGCACGTATGTACATATATTATGATACATAGGAAATTGTGTTTTGAACTACTAACAAAAAATCTTTTTTACACAAATTTTTATATCTTTCACACATGGTATACATATATTGCAATATTTGCTACACAATGAATGAGATATCGGGGAACACATATATGTTCGCTATTATGGATTTTAGTTACCAGTTTCATATACTACTAGCTGCGAAACCCAGCATTGCCCGGGTCAAAATACATCACATTTCAACCATACTATTTTATATAATCGTAAACAATTCACGAATTCGATTTGCTGTTGCCAGCTTCATTCATAGCTAATTCCCAGTTATTGTCATGTACTACTAGATCTAATCTTTACATGCTTCACGATATGTTTCACAAATCTAACCGTTGACAGTTCTTAGACATTCAAAAACCTATCGGGCCTTGAATAGTGTGCAGTAATAACCGCAAATAGAAGCATTCAGTAGAGGTGGCAAACTATCGATAGTCCCACCATCGATAGTTTGGAAAAAACTATTAATACTCATTGATAGTCAAAAAAAAAAAAAAAACTATCGATAGTGCTATCAAATCGATATAAAAAGAAAATGGTAACCGACTTTTACAAATCCTTTCGGATTTATACATATTTTGACTCCCTTAAACGAATGCACTTAGTTTGATTCCCATCACTTTTTGAGTGTTGCACTGTGTTATTAAAGAGTGTAAAAAAATCATAATACAGCTCAAATAGAGCTCAATTTTAAAAGAATATAACAAAATCATAATAAAGATCAAATAGAGATCGATGTTTAACCACCAACGGGTTTCTTCATTATGGCGCGGTGTCGCATAGGAAATTAACAAATGATATTTAAACCATCCAATGGTTCTTGTCACTCAACTTAACCCAACTCACTCAATCACTACGTTCTCTTCCCACCACATCTACCATACAATACTCAATTCATTTACATCGATTCAAAAATTTAAACGAAACGAAGGCTATCATTGGCTATGCCAAAGATGTAATACTCTTCACGCTCCTCAGAGTTGTATCCAACCCTCCTTTCATAGCATCACATCAGTTTGCGTGGCAATTATATTGTACTTTTATTCTGTATAAGTTTCTCATTTAATTTGGATTTGTTTGGGAGGTACCCCTCCTGGTAATCTTAGGATCATGAAATTTACATGGTTGATGAATATGGATCAGAAACCTATATTGTCTAAAATTCAGTTCGATATGTTAAAAACACAAAACTTTTCTAATAAGAACATTAATTTAAAGGGGGGTTTGTATGGGAGGTACCACCCCTAGTGGTTCGATTCCGACAAATGTGCAGCGTATGGTAAAAAGATATCTATGTGCAAAATTTCAGCTCTCTAGCTCAAAAACTGGGGGACTAGTTTGCATACATACAGACGGACATGGATAAATCAACTCGTCTCATCGAGCTGATCACATATATATATACTTAATGTGGTCTGCGATGTCTCCTTCTGTGTGTTACAAACTTCATGACAAACTTATAATACTATTCACTCCCGTGAAGAGTATAAAAAATGTAAAGTAGTGATGAGTGAGTTGGCAAACTATCGATAGTCCCACCATCGATAGTTTTCGATAGTTTAAAAAAAACTGTCAATACTCAATGATAGTCAAAAACAAAAACTATCGATCGTACCATCGATAGTTTGCCAACTCTAGCATTCAGCGTTTGACGGTTGCAAGGTATAAGACCAGTGATTCCATTTTAGTTTTTTTCCGGACAGATCTGTCCTTTTTTTAACTGACCTAGAAAAAAATGTCGAACATCCCCCATTTTTAATTTTTTTTTTTTTTAATCTTTTGAATATGCTTAAATTACAACATTGTGACATCGTTTTTACCACCAATAATATTGTACTCAATAGTCGCAAATAATCGAAATAATTGACATATATCGGGTTGTGCTAATCACTATCACTATACCTTGACTTAAACAAATATGCCAAAAAGAAATTTATAAATCAAATAAGCCGCGATCCAAAAGACAACAAATTTTGTAAGTACCGCAGATTAAGAGGATTATGACCTGATAAATGAGGCAATAAAATTCATCTAATTAATAAAAAATAATAAGGCAACCAATTTTGTCCTGATTTATGTCCTTTTTTTAATATCTTTTGTCCCTCTTTTTTGGGGTTGAACTGTCTTGTTTTTGTGATAGGTAGCTGGCATAGACACTTTTCTCGATTAGCTTTTGAGCACTTCGCTTATTGATTATCACTTAATCGTAGCTGCGATCTGACAAAAAAAACCTTAAAAAAAAAATTAAGCAAATGTGCGTGGACAAAATTAGAGCGAGAAAGGAACATTGACTACAAAAATCGCACACTAACATCACGACGTGGCCTCAGCAACGCGCGCCGGGCTATTCTAGTAATCTACTATATATAAGTACTCACGTTACAAGATCAAAAATTTCAATATCTGTGGGATACAGTGATGCCATCTGCCTATCACAAAAATAGGACAGATTATTTTGTAATTTTATCTTATAAATTTATTTTTATTAATTAGATGAGTTTTATTGCCTCATCTATCAGGTCATAATCCTCTTCATCTACGGTACTTCTTACAAAATTTGCAGTAGCCTTATTGTTGTCCTTTGGATCGAAGGAAATATCTGTCCGGAAAAAAGGCTAAAATGGCATCACTGGTGGGATATGTCCATCACGTTGTGAAGTTGCAATGCATGGCTATAAACATGAAACGAAACTCAACCCCAATGCACATCTTTCTATACACTTACTTTGTTAAAAAGAATACACATGCAAAATTAATTGATGATTTTTAAAGTTTGCGTACACACAACATGGATATTGTTGTAGTAGAACTCTATACTAGTACATACTTGTTAGTTAATAAAAATATTATAAAATCGTTCAGCAGAAACATAGTTATATTTTCATCTGATGACGGCTTTAAATATGTATGTAATTGAATATAACATTCACTTACCAATGCTATACAAGTATTGTAGTTGAAAACTTGTATGTATTTGCTTGCTTTCTATTTCAGACATACATTAACTTTACTAACAATTGTTTAAATGATAATTTATATAAGTAATTGAAAATATTAATAATTTTTTCTTAGCATTGAAAAACATGAATTTGAACTGTGGCATTGAAGATTTGCTTTCACTGTATGCATGGAATGATTCAATTGTTAAAATCTTTGTAACGGGCACAAATAGCAATTTTCCAACAATTATATTTCAACTCAACTTGAGACCGGACAAATGGACTCGATTGTTATCGTCTTGTTGGTTGAAGTATTGTACCCTTCCCATTAGGTGTTATAACAAAAATACAGTAACCCTACTTTTGTTCAAGAATAACAACAATACTCAAATGAAGACTAAAAGAGCATGTATATTTGAAAATATGGAAATAATTAGCATTAATAGCCTTTTCACAGTGAGGAAAAAATTGGGTACTGGAGAACACAAGCTGAACTCTGTGTTCTGACGACAACAAAAAAGGGATAATGACAAAATTGAGGAGTTGTAGTAGCAGTCAAAACTCAATGTTGTGGTAGAGCTTTCAATATACCCAACTTGAACATACTTCTTTTTTCTTTTTTATCACTCTACTGTAGCGCTGCCTATTTTTTGTCATTTTCGGTCATGGGCATCATTAAACAGCTGATGATGGCAGAAAACTGTTTTTCTGTTCTGCTTGTTACTCACCAAAGCAAGCACACTGTGAACGCAAAACCAGAACACTCAAATTTTTACTTACTGTGAAAAGGCTATTAGAGACGATTTGATCGAGCCATATCTGTCTGTCTAGGTGTCTATAATACATTCGATATGTCAAAGGGAAAACAACTAAGAAACATTTTTGCGTCAAATGAAGTTTTCCGGTGTATGGCCGTCTTTAGAGGCATACTATTTAAGTGGTGTGGAGTTGTATATTGATTCAAAAAAATGTTTCTAATTTTACAAATATTACATAGAAGATACAAATCTGAAGTACAAAATTAATTCCTTTGAATGGGTCAAATTTTTTTTTTAATTATTGTACTGCAAAGTTTAGTAAAATATAATGGCTAAAAGGTTTAAATTTGATTTATCAGTTTATATTAAGGTCCATCATTAATTTCCAAATTATTTTGGAGATAGAGGCTATCTTATAGTCGGCTTAAGCGTATTAAGTTTTTTTTTACTATAGTTTTTTAGAGAAATGATAATCAACTACTATACTTTGGCTGATTGTATTTTTTGCGATGGTGTTGCAATAATTGTAAACAAGTTGCACAACTTTTTTGTCATTCACTTGAAATGTAAGTTGCAATCAACTTTTGCATTGCATTATTTTTTTTATTAATAACAGTCTTAGTAGACTTGTTGCAGTTGTTGGATCCCCGCAACGACAACTTTTATATTTTTGCTTTCAAGTTCAATGTCGTTTATGCCGCAAGTAATTTCTTTAAACAATTTGCCTCTCACTCGCTGGTTCTCTTACTAGCTTTAAAAATTGTTTGTTGTATATTTCACTTTTAAATTTCGGGTTCTCTAAACTTTATACCAAATCTGATTAAGCTGCCATAAAACCAGTAAACTTTCAACTGATTAGTTTCAGCAGTCAGTATAGGTAAAGGATTTAAATATCCTGGATGCACTATATTTTGTTTATTTCAATTATGTTTTTTATACTTCTATCTTTGAACATACTTAATGTAACTATAATATCATAACCCCTAGTCTAGTACTTGTGACACAAAAAATAAAAAGTGTATAGTATTTACTACTACAACAACCACAAGGAAAATGACGAAATTGTGGGGTTTTTGTTGTAGAATTAGATACGATTCTGAGTTGTTTCTAAAATAGTAACAACATTGACGCAACTTTTAGTATGGTCAGTATGCAGCAGTTTTAGAAGGTGTTGGCGAATGTTGTGAACTTTTTTACAATTGTTTCTTTTTGTCATTGTTGCCCACTTTTTAGCTGATGATGGAAACAATTAATTGTAGTTATTTGAAATTCCAATTTTAATATAATATGTAGCAGGAATAAAAAAATAAAAAATAGGGAACTGCCAGAACTATGTGCATACACTGCATTTTCCTCTCAATCATGTATTTTTCACAATTTTAACTTCTCAACTTTGCCACAACATTCCACCTGTGTGTAACATAAACAAAAAACTGTTGTTTTTTTTTACACAGAGTAAACGGTTGTGTCAGTTAGCGATTTTGACACAGTTTAAATAGGTCAATACACATCCTCAAAAATTATCTACATATGTGTATGTAAATAAGTAGAAGTGTGTACAGATTTTATTACTTTGCATTGATGTTTGTCGTAAACCACATAAAGTATATATGGAATTAATCAGCATGACAATTTTCGAAGATAACGGGGTGGTACAGACATATTACAACTGGTATGTCAGAATCAGAACTCTCCTATAAATGGATAAGTTAGTCGCAATGCAAAATTAAACTCGCAATTTTTTTTTTCTTTTTGAAAGTATGTTATTAAAAAAAGAATTTCTTAATAAGATGTCATATTTGAAACAAAACACATTTTACAATAACCGGTTATCTAATGCCACAGTTTAGAAATACATATTAAGATAAACTTTTGTACAAGATCATTTTTCTATTGTACATACAGATAATTTATTCGCGCCACAGTCGGCAGCTTAGAAGTGTTTTTTATTTGTTTTTGTTTTGCTCAAATATATTTTTTTATCTGTATAAATACTTTAGGAAACATAACCACTATATCGGGGGTTCTTTATTTTGACTTATGCTAGCTTAAGTTCATTGCATTAATAAATTAAAAATTTATTATACAACTTCTCAGGATCTGGAGCTTAAAAAAAAACTATTAATCAAAATTATAAGTATGCAGTTTTTTTTTTTTTTCATTTCATAACTTATTAATAGCAAAAAGCGTTGATTATACTTTTCTCGCAGTAAACGTACGCAGTTTGTCAAGAAGTTTGTAACACGCACAAGGAGAAGACGGAGGAGACCCATAAAGTATATATGAACTTATATTGTTGATCAGCTCGGCAAGACATTTGTCGGAAACAGCCGAATCGGAACACTAGGGTACTTCTCATACAAACTGAAATTCAAATTAATGTTAGAAAAACTATATTGTTTTATATCTTATCGATCTGATCCATATTCACCAACCAAGTAAACTTCAAAATCCTAAGATAACTGGATCGTACTGTTCCCGGATTGTGTGCTCAATACAATACATCTACATATGACACGTATTTCATAGTCAGTATTAGCGCCATCTATAGGTGACTACTGGTGTATTGAAATTAGTTTGAATACTGACTCTACCCTAAACGTAAGTTAAATCAATAATAACTATAATATTTCTATATGCTCATTCACAGGATCGTGAAGAGTATTACAACTTTTGCATAGCCAAAGGTAACCTTCTTTCCGGATTTCGTCTTCCACTGCCGCTGCTCCCACAATCATTAAAAATGTTTGCTAAACAATAGCTTATTCAATTCAATGCAAGCATAACAAAAATAGAACTGGTCTGTCTGCTTAACATAACATAACTACATAAAAATTGTATGGCCTAAAACAGTTAGTAGTGTCAGTTTCCCCTATATTTTTTTTCTTGTACATATTAACCTTTCCTTTTTTATCTCAACGTAAACAAGTTTAGAACATCAATGTCTTAAACAGATCCAAAAGTCAAAAGTATTATTTTATAAAAAGAGTCATTAGCTTGTATATAATATACTAACATAAATCAACATTTTTTTAAGATGACGGACGCTTGATCTCATGTATTGAACAATGGCCTCTTTGGATATGAAACTTGAATAACATGTAAATGAGCTAAATCTTAGATTTTAAATCTTTGAATACATTTTCAGAATATAATTTGGCGTTGACCAACTTAGCCTAGACATCGAAAAACACCAATATATTCATTTGTAGCTTTTAAAATTTGCTTTTGTAGAAAACAGAGCGATATTAAAATTGAAAATTGGTCATAAAAGACATTTTCACAGTCATACAACGGTTAAAGGATGTGTATTTGAACAAAATAAATATGTATGTAGTATATTTCGGGATCTGACAACACTAATGTCAATAGCTAAAATCTGGCAACATCATAATACAGTTTGAAATTTTTTAGGATAAACGTGCTCACAACGTTTGGGGTACAAATACTATTTGTTTCGTTTACAGTGAGTTAAGAAAATCAATTTGGCCAAAAAATGGAAATTTCAAGAGAATGTTTCGATGAACTCAGTTCTTTGTACAGTGATAAAGCACCATCAAAAACCACAGTATATCGCTGGCATTGTGAATTCACTCGTGGTCGTCCAAAATCGGTTATTGTGCCACAAAACATCGATGCAGTACATGAACTGATAATGCAAGATCGTCATCTGACATATTGTGAGATAGAGGCATCCTTGCACATTAGTTCCGCGTCAATACATTCGATTTTGCATGAACACTTAGTTGTAAAAAAAATTTGCAGTCGTTGGATACCCCATAATTTACCAATAGCTCAAAAAAGACTCGCTTCGATTGGTGTAAGGAAATGTTTAAAAACTTCGACCGTGGTGCTTCAAAAGGCGTGTATAAAATCGTGACAGGTGACGAAACATGGATATATGCGTATGAATAACAAATAATTAGAGACAAATTTTAAAATAATGATCGTTTTGACTTTTATACTGGTGATTATAGACTCTCGCTTGCAAATCCTTTCCAACTTTAAACGTATCTATAATAATATAATAGAACAGTCTATCCAATTTTTTTCTATATACATGATCTATGCTGACCATTTGGATGCAACCAATTTTTAAATTGTCAGCAAATTAATCATGTTTTGTTTTATTTGACCTTGCTCTAAATCATTTCAAAAAGTTGATGCACGAAGTTAAACTTAGTTATTACTTACATAGTATGTACATTGTTTATAATTCATTTAGCTTAAAGTTTAACCAAGATAAGAGAGTAACAAGTTTCTGTTAATTACATATTTATGTATATATGTACTAGATATACATAAATATTTGTTTTATATTGTATACTTTCCTTACCAACAATATTAATAATAAGGTGGATTCTGCCAATAATAACTTACCAAAAGTTATAAAACACAGCCACGGCCAGTTTATAGATGGATTTCTTTGAAACATAATTCTGCAATGACACTATTTTATTCTATCATGTTATAACTTAACACTTTTCTTTAAATGTTTCTATCAAGACAAATCAATCAATATAACTAGTTTGGAATCGTATTTTTCTAAAACTTTAAATACGAGTATTTACTTCTATATACTGAACTCACTTTTTATTTTAACTTATCTGTTTAATAGAATTTTAAATTTTCTCATGATTTGAAGAAATCTTTAATTGAAAATCGTTAGAATGTTTCTCGTTATACATACATATGTATGTACAATGTTCAGAACTGTGAGAAGAAATTATCTAGTTCCGAGAGTGGTTGGAAAAGCTTTTTAATATATTTGCACTATCCACTAAGCAAAACTTTGATAAAGCCCCATAAATTGCTATAAATTGTTAATATTTTCGACGTTTAATTAACTTTTTTAATTGCTGCTGCCACATAAACTACACTAAAAATTATAATTTCTGTATATGTTCATAACCTGGGGCTTTGTTGGGTGAACCGCAGTAAATGTTCTACCTTCGTTTGTACCGTTTACACCAATTTCATTGTTGTCAAAGAGATAAAATAAGTTTAATTATTAAATTTGGATTTACATAGTATAACGATGACAAATTAAATTTTGAAATAAAAGCTAAAAATTTGCTATGTTTTACAACCAATTTACGCTTTAAACAATTCACTATTTGCAACATCTGTAAGCGCACAGAGATTGTAATTCTTCTCTTGCTGCAAAGCATGCGCAACGCGCTTATTAAAACTAAAAATAAGAAACGCGCACAGTAAATGCATATAAACCCAACAACGAACAAAATGAGACTGAAACATTTGTCAATAGTGTTTCAACTATTAAAGTGAAATCGCTCGATGCAAGCAGCGGCGTCGATTTAAGAAAAACGCGCTTTGCATAGCCGTAAACGATTCGCTGAACACCGATTCATTGATACTGGTGATCGCAACGCAATTAAATGTAGTTTTATGTTTTAGCCAAAATTTTATTTGTTAATTTATTAAACCGTTGCACTCCGTAGTGGTCCGTAGTAGCGACATTAAAAAGTTGCTTTTAATTCGCCAAACAACAACGACCAAATGTAAAAGTAAATTAAATCACTTCTTTTGTTTTTTTTTTTTTTATGAGACCCCAAAAATAAAATTTTTCAATAGGTCTTCACAAATTCCAGTTTTTGAGACTTAGCTTGTTGATGATATAAACTTTTCGGGCCCACCATCCCCGAACATTTTCGATAATATTTAAAACCGGTGCTGGGCAGTGTTAGTTGGAACATGCCGTTATGTCCACGCAAGATTTCTAAAAAGCTCTTTCGCACTTACAATAGTTTTCAATACAAAAATTGCAGCTGACAAGTTCCATAGTAAGAGATCGCTCTGCACACAATAGAATGAATGCCCAAGTGATGGATAGACTCCCTTAAATTTTGAAAATAATAGTTAGAGCTATCGGTGCTCTCCAAATTAAATTTTTTCACATCTGAGATAATAACGTGATGGTAGTGTAGATCAGATTAAACGAGCGCAAAACTTATGGGGTTGTGCTTTAGTATTGGTATAAAGTGAAAGCTGTTAAAGCTTTTCAATACATTCAATCGCTTTATATATAGTATGTTTAGCTTGTTGACTTTTTTCGTACTACGTATTATTATGGTTGTTTTTTTTGACATGTACTCTTACAAGCTTTCATTTCCTATTTTCTGTCTTTATTAAAAGTTTTCTCGGAAGATTTTACTTTGTTTTCAATTTACATGGTGTGCTATTCAAGTGCCGAAAAATATAAAATGCTTTTTTTAGTTGATACACTCGAAAATTTATATAAATTCAACCAAAATACGTATTAAATATATTTTGCTGTATTTAAAAATAAATAAAATAGGCGTCCAAAGCGACCAAAAACTCAAATGTCAGTTGGCAAAGTTTTGTCAGACGTATTTTGGGACGCACATGGTATTTTGTTCATTGACTACTTCGAGAAAGGCAGAATATTGCTATTGCATGGTATTATTGGATGGATTGAGTGCAGTTATAAAAAAATCGGTCAAGTGGGAGTCGGACTCGCACACGAGGGGTCCATACCACCACACAAGGTTTTAACACTATGTATGCAAATTCGTTGGACGTAAAGCTTGTTTTTGACGCAAAAGTAATGTATTTAACCAGCGCCTAAAGTATACTACAAAAAAATTAACCAAAATTAGAAACAAAAAATGAGAATTAATTTAAATTTGGGTTTGTATGGGAGATACCCTTCCTAGAAATTCTATTTTCAACCATGTAAATTTCAAGATCCTTGCGTTACCAGGTGAGGTACCTCCCATAGAAACCCAAAGTCAAATTAATGTTCTCATTAGAATTATTTTTTTTATTTTAGTCTTATCCAACTGCAATTTGGACACTATGAGTGGGTGATCCTTATTCACCAACCATGTAAATCTCAAGATCCTAAGATCACTGGATCGTATATCTGCCGATATGTGTGCTCAATGCACCATGGCCATGCGCCATTTACATGTGAAATATACTTAATGCTTATAGTCATGCGCCAGGTACATGTAACTATTGGTGTATTGAAATCAGTATTAAATGCGCCTTCTACATGTGACCTTTGGTGTATTGAATACTGTCAGTATGAGTTCTGACTACCCTAAACGTAAGTCAAATCATTAATATTTCTGCATGTTCATTCACAGGAGCGTGAAAAATATTTCATCTTTGGCATTGCTAAAGATAACCTTCATTCTGGTTTTTTCACACTACAGTTAAAAATCAGTCAAAAACACATTTGGCGTTGACGAATTTGTAAAATACTGTATTAGCTAAGCAAAACCGAAAAACATGTCAAGTGGTCTACGAGACAAAAAGTTTGGGTCCTCTGGTTTAGATCCGGCCGGTATGTAGTGCCATTGTTGAGAACCAGACCGTTTTTACCACTTTTTTATACTTTTTATCTTGTTTCAAAATATACTGAACCGATTTTAATAATTTTTTTTAAACATGAATGCTAATACTGCGAGTTGCATACTTTTTTTTTTTTTTTTTTTTGTAAAAATTGTTGCTTATTTTTATTGCTGCGTTATTAATTTTTTGTTACAAAGCTGTCCGGCGGCGGAGCTGGCATTGCAAATACTTATTAAAAAAATCAGCCTTCTCTTTTATCCTCCTCGGCACCCTTTTATTTACTCCATCTGGACGTTCCAGGGGTACGCATCAGCACCTTGGCAGCACTTGCCGATCGCTACGATTTGTTTTCAAATCCTCTGACCAGGACGCTATTAAAAATATTATTGCTGATTCAAATTAGTTAAGCGTGCATTTATAATACCAAATGGTTTGTTTCCAATCTGCGTCCAGTATAGCCAGGTCAAAGGAACTAAAAGAATTTTGGCCTGATGAACAATATGCCTCCATGTTACTCGATCTTTTGCCGCCCTTTTCCAGTTTTCCAGTTGTAGTTTCTTTATGTCTTCGTTTAGTTCGTCCATCCATCTTGATCTCCCCTTGCTTCGTCGTTGAATGGCTTCACATCTAGAATTTTTCTTTGCGCTCTTGATTCGTCTATTATTACATGGCCTAGCCACCTTATGCGATGCGCTTTGACAAATCGCATCACGTTTTCATCTTGGATCAGATTTTCAAGTTCGTCGTTAAATCTTATTCTCCATTCATCAGGCCCAGTTTTAACTGCGCCGAAGATTTTTCAGAGAATTTTTCTTTCGAAAGTCAGCAATTTTGTTTTGTCTTTTTCGCTCACAGTCCAAGTTTCAGCTCCATAGCACAAGACTGGTCGCACCACTGTCCTATACAGTGTTAGTTTGCAGGATCTGTTAAGCAATTTTGATTTGAAGAGTTTTATAAGTGATGCGAAAGATCTACTGGCTGTTTGTATTCTTTCGTCAATTGTTACGCTCATTTAGTTGTCTGCTGTCAGTTTGTAGCCAAGATATGTGAATGTGCTTACTACTTCAAATTCATATTTTCCAAACTTAATTGTTTTTAATGTTTGTCTGTTTTTCGCTCTGGACATGAGCAATTATTTGGTCTTTTCTTCGTTGATTCTTAGTCCAATTTTTCCTGCTGCCGTTTCAATATCAGAGAAAGTGGTTAAAAGTGCGTTTTTATTTCTACTTACTATTGCAATGTCGTCCGCGTATGCATATAATTGTATGGTTCTGTTTAATATATGTCCAGTCCGTTTGACGTCGCACACTTTATATATTGCGCAGCACAGCAATAAATTAAAAAAATTTCACCCTGACGAACCCCGTTCTTTATAGAAAATGCTTCTGATTTTATGTCTTGCATCATAATTTTTGAAAACAATGAATAACAAATGTACGTCGATGTTGTGTTCGTAACATTTTTCCATTGATTGAGAAGATTTGGTCTGTCGTCGATCTTCCTGGCCGAAAACAGCATTGATATTCCGGTAGTATTTTTTCAGCGTATTGTATGAGTCTGTTGTTGAGGTCTCTTGATAGAATTTTGTACGTTGTGTTGAGAAGTGAGATACCGCGGTAGTTTTTACAGATGGTGTTTTCTCCTTTTTTTATGGATTGGTATTATAAACGCTGTATTCCAATCGTTGGGCAAGGTTTCTTGCTCCCATATTAGCGTTATTAGATGGTGCATTCTTTCAACAAATTTGTCGCAAGCATTTTTTAATAGTTCAGCTGTTATGTTGTCTTCTCCTGGTGACTTGTTGTTTTTCATATGCTTTAGCCCGTCTTGAATTTCATCCATCGACGGTGGTTGTATATCTTGCGAATATTCAGTGAGATTGTGATCCTCTGCCGGTGGTTCGGTTTCTTCGATATTTCTTTCTATATTCCCGGCATTTAATAATTCGCTAAAATGCTCAGCCCATCGTTCCACAATCTTTTGTTGATCGGTGAGTACTTCACCGTTTTTTTATTAGCAGAGGTTGAAATCCGTGTTTTTCGGTTTTGATTTGTCTGTAAAATTTTCTTATTTTATTGGAGTTGAAGTCCTCGCAGATGCTTTCTAAGTTCTTCTTCATGGACGCAAAGAATATTGCGCGTAAAAACCAGAATTAGCTGTCAGGAGGCTCCATTTCAATTCATGGCCCAAAGTTAAGACCTCATTCCGAGCGAAGGCCAACGAATTTAATTGATCTATTATAAAATTTGTTTATTGTGGTTTAAATATAATGCCGAATTTACACAAAAAAAGCAGTTTTTTACAAAAACAGTTAACACTGCGGTTTTGGTTACGAAAAAAACAGCTGTTGTTTGATTTGTTTATATACACACATGTAACTTCATTACAAATATTACATTATCAAAGATAGTGGAGAATGACCAAAACGTTGGTAACAATGCGCAGAAAGTTGGCAACAGTACTCAATATTTGAACTTAAATTATGGCAGTTGCTTCTTATAGTCGGTTTAGACTGAAGGAAAATCAGATTTTTGCATAATCAGATAAAAAATCCGATTATTTTTACAACCACAGGGAAAAGTGACGTCACTGAGGGTTGTTGCTATGGTAACCAAGGCTGATTATAATCAGATTGAAAAAAAAAATCAGGTTTTTAATCAACTGTCGACTGGTCACCTAGTAGTGTTGGGAAATTTCTGCCTTTGTTTCAGCTCATTTTGGCTCTTTTTCTCCTTTTTATTTCCCCTCCAAACATAAATCAGCTGACAACATTTTTAGTAAAATATAAATTGTTAATTGTTTTTAAAAGATTTTAATAAAATAAGTATCAGGAATGAAAAATGATCAAAGTCATGTATTTTTCACAAATTTTTAGTTTTAATATAGCCAACGTGCTCGCAAAGTTCCACGTAATATTTGAAAAAATCTACAACAAAAAAAAAGGAAAACCAGAAAGAAGGCTATCATTGGCTATGCCAAAGATGTAATACTCTTCACGCTCCTCCGGACTACATCCAACCTTCCTTTCTTAGCATCACATCAGTTTGAGTGGCAATTTTATTATAAATTTATTCTTTAAACTAGCAAACCGCCCCGCTTTGCACGGGTGCAATTTAAAAAATATCGCTTTGGTATTGATAGCATGCAATTTTATTAATTAATTTTTTAACAAATTTTTGTTTACAATATGTCTTTGCCAGATCAATAGCATTGTCTACAGAGTAGTATGTTTCAGTGTGTCAGTCCATTGATCTTTGACAGAATTAAATGATTTACTTTACCTATTTGATCGTTGGTAGGTGACATTTTTTCCTTATATTGCAAGTAAACAAATGTTTTCTTTACCTTATAGTATGGCTTAAATGATAATAATAATTACTTTAATTTAATTCTAAAATCACATTTGAAGAAACTTTGCTGTGTAAAGAATGAAAAGCTGCAATATTGAAGTAGCAGTAAATGCTTTTTCCATAAATTATAACACTTTTACAACTACATTAATTTTATAAGCGAACAAAACGGGACTCGTCGCAAAGCCAACCTGTGAAATTATCAAAAGACAGTATTGGTAAATGGAGACAGAACTTCTTCATACTCTTCACGGGAGTGAATAGTATTATGAGTTTGTTTGGACACTATAAGTTTGTAATCTATGGCCATCAATCGTGTAAATTTCATGATCCTAGGGGTACCAGGTGGGGTACCTCCCATACAAACCCCCCTTTAAATTAATGTTCTTGTTAGAAAAAGTTTTTTGTTCTTTAACGTATCGAACTGAAATTTGGACTCTATAAGTTTCTGATCTATATTCATCAACCATATAAATGTCATGATCCTAGAGTTACCAGGAGAAAACCCAAATTAAATGGCAAACTTTTAAAGAATAAATGTACAATAAAATTGCCACTTAATATGATGTGATGCTAAGAAAGGAAGGTTGGGTGTAATCCGGAGGAGCGTGAAGAGTATTACATCTTTGGCATAGCCAATGATAGCCTTCTTTCTGGTTTTAATATACGTTGTGGGGTCTTCGGAGAAGAAATAGAAATGTGCGTGCTACAAAAATCAAGCCAAAGTGATATTACCTATTCACACAAGTTTCAACAGAAACAAATTGTAGATGTTAATTTTTTATATATGATATATACATATTTTCTTATTCCTGCTTTGACCTTCTGGTGTGGTCTTTGCAATAAACCATTCAGTTTTGCCAAAGGCACAATTTCTTTTTATCAAAATACCAAATAAATTACGTTTTAATGCGTTTAACTTCAAAGCTTTTTAAAATTGTACTTTATTTGAACTATTTCTGCTTTCATTGATTTAAATTATAAATTACATTCTCGATTGCTCTATTTTGTGGGAAAGAAAAAAAATAAAAACAAACAACTAACTTAAGCCTTGCAGCCTTTTATGTTTGCCACAAAATAAAACAAGAAATAGTATTTTTTTTGCTTATGCCATGCCAAAGGCTGCATCAAGCACAAAATGCTATAAAGGAAAAAATATCGACGGCAATTGAAAACGTAGTATTAAATGGTGCGGGAGATCAATACAAAATCACATTTCAAAGCAAAAAAGGAAGAAGGAAAGATGCTAATTTTGGTTGTAGCGAAATACATATCACAACTTTCACAAAAAAAAGAATTTGTTTAACATGTACAGAACACATGTTAGTTCCTAAAATGTTAAAGTTGTAGTTGTCCTTGCAAAAAGCCAAATTTGATCTTAAAAAACTTCAAATCACTATAATAGTTCATACAGAAAACTTTACAGTCACAGATTTTTGTTGTTGTCTTCTTCGCCTTGTTACAAATATGTAGTTAAAGTAAATATGCCGATTACTTCATGACAGGTAAAAAGGAATATAGCGCGTGAAACTTAAATGCGTTTGAATTGTGAGAGTGTGTTGTATAGATGACGACAGCTTATGGTAACAGCAATGTTTGTTCGGTTCACCGAAGTTTACATACCTTTCACAGCCCAGCCAAAGCGCATACGCTCGAACTTTTAAAATGCTAGAATTGTTTTCTTTTTTTTTTTTTTAATTTTTATATATACTTACGTATATATAACACTAGCGTACTCCACCCGGCCACGCACGGGTTGCATCTAACTGAAGGGCGACAATTACCAGATATCAGATATACTTCCTTACTTAGTATTACTATATACTCTCTCTGTTACAGTTTGTGTATCAGATGTGAGCACAGTTTGAGTGGCACTATACAGTTGTGTATTTCTTTTTTTTGGCACCTGGCCCGGATATTTTAGTTAATCCTAAAAATAACCGGACTTAGTTTTATTTATATTCAAGTAGATATAGGCCATGGCACTCACTGACAACGTAAAAATGGGATGAGTAGTTTAGAAGATTACTTCTAACATCCAAACAATCATTACCTATTTATAATATTAGTATAGATATCATATATATCTACAATCATGAGATTTTTCTTAAGAAAATGAAATGCTAATATTGAATTTAAACTATAAAAGCAACTTTCAGTTAAACATTTGAGTGAATATCTATATATTGTTACTTAAATAATAATAGGTAATAACCTGGATCCATTTTAGGTTTTGTTCATATGGAGTCTTTTGGGTGGACAGAAATGTCTGCATGAGTTTACCTTGGTGATTGAGTTAATGAATACCCAGGCCGAGGCACGGATGCTGTACAAACATCAGACTATGTTGATAATATGTTTCACACTAATATGAAGTGTATAAAAATGTCTGCAAAGCAATATTTGCACACAAACTACACTATGTTAACATGTTTTTCACAACCACAAAGATGGTCAATAATAACTTCGTCTATGAAATCAACTGTTAGTTCTTTCGTTTTGAGGAAAGCAGAAGAAATTATACAAAGCGAAAAATCAATTGACGTTGGCCAATTGCTTTATTTTTGTTCGCTTTGGTTTATAATTGAAAACGTCAAGAGTCCACAGAGAAAAAAACAATTGTGTTCTTTATAACACTGCTGTGTGTGTTTTACCTTTTATTTTTTATAATAAACATATTCATTCATAAAAAATTCTCATAAATACTCAAAGGTTTATATCAAATTTTAGTCTGATAATTAGAAAAAATGCTTGACAAATCTCACGTACAATTCATAACTGGTTTTAAAAAACATGTAATAGTTAATAAAAAATATTTTTAATAGATGAATTCCCCTTTTATGAAAAGTGCTCGTTTACTGATGATGAACTTGGAAATTCCGAATTATTTCTCGAGCAGAGCGGTATATTTATACTTTTAATTTTTTCATACTGTTTGTTAAGATAGGTAGCTGCTGCAAGCTGTGTCTGATTGATTTTTGGATCGAGGTAAAGACACCAAATTAAGCTCTCATTGTTTAGGAGTTTTGTGGTTCTGCGTTCCATGCTGTGTAAAAAGCTTCATTTGAATTTTTTATGTTTTGTCGCCTTTTTCAACTATTTTATTTAGTAAATAAGAATTTTTCATTTATATACGAAGTAAGTGAAATCATTTCGAGTATGTTTATAGTAGTAATAATTTGCAGGTAGTACACAAAAAAAGATGTTCTTTTCTATTCGCGAACGGAGTTTTCTAATACTATGAATATTGATTACATTAATATGTAGCACATATTAAGAGTACATATAGAAGTACGACATACGATTATAATCATTATTGATATATTCAAGTAAATGTACAAATATTTTTTTTTTTTACTCGTATATTGTTTAACGTCAAATCAACCAACATTTGTGGCTGCTGTTGGCGGTTTTACAACTAACGGAGCGGTTGTTGCTCCTGAATATTAAACTGAGGCTTGGGCAGTTGTTGAGGGAGCGATACCACTTTTGATGTAATCGGTGGATGTTGAATGATGCAGCCCTCTTACCACAATCCAGTAAGAACGCTCCGATTTGATCTGGTAATAGTGGAAAGTCACTTTCATATCCTTAAGGAGTTAGATGATCACCATGTCTATGGAAGCCAATAGTTCGCTTATGTTGAAATTTAACTGCAAAGATTGGAGGAGGTTTTGGTATTTTTGATTGAAGATGTTGGTCATTCCTGATCAGGACTTTGTGGTTATTGATTGGCACACTCATATCCGAGTAGGAATCTGAGCAGACATGTTGACGTCTGATAGGACAAGTTTAAAACACCCTTTGATGTGCCAAGGAATGTTGTTGTCGACTCTACCATTGGTAGTAGTAGTATAAACGCTTTTCATTTTCTTCTTACTCGGAGGGTGACGGTGAGTTTCTCCCTCTTTTAAATTTCGGTGGCACCAAAAGCCATTGGTACACACGGTTGCCAGAAATTGTTTTTTTTTTTGTTACACGGAGATGTTTTCAGTTTGAACGACTAGAACGAACTGTAAGCAAACCAAAATCGATTTAATCAAACCAAACATGAGCACCAAATTCGATATTCGTTATATCGAACCTCGCTCCATCAGTTGTGCGTTTGCAAGCATAATGTCCATAGAAGTATGTATAAATCTATTGACGAAGAAAATTTAATGTTTATATTTAAAATTCAAGAAAATGGAAGATACATGATGGGTCGGTCTGAACAATGTATTTAAAATATGAGGTTTCTCGTCTTTGTGTTACACAATCGCAGTACGTTATGTGTCTTGTATGCTTCGTTCTTTAAGTCTGTTAATCGTTAAGTTAGTAAAGCAGCGCAACCCTGTGTAGCTTTTCAAACACTGGGTTGTCGCGATTGATAGAAAGGATGTTTCGCAATCCCTTTTTATGAGAACAACTGTCTTGTAGTCTTCACTAGGCTTAAAAGATTTTGTCATTTGCCAGAAATGAAGTACAAGTCCGACTAATCATAGTATTTTTTCTTGTTCATCATTTAGCAATAACTTATGATTCGTTACAAAATACGATCGAGAAAAATAAAGAATTATAAATTGTTTATAAACTAAAATACATATCGCACCCTTACTACAAAAGGGCGTTAACTCAAAAAACAGCTAATTTTAGAAGAAATATTCTCTTCTCACGCGGAGAGTATGTAAGCTATTAACATGACATTTTTACACAATATAAAAACTTGTAACGAATAATTTTGCATCATTAACTCAAAGTCCTGTTTTTTGAGTTAACGCCCTTTTGTAGTTAGGGTGCGATATGTGCAAATTTATTTCTAAAAATCACTTAATCTATATTAAATTTAAATGATTGTCATAAAATTAAGAGGGTATGTCCAATAAGTTGTTTGAAAAAAGCTAGTAGAGTCTTGTACATTTAATTTTTTGTTGTTTTTAATTGATAACACTGTGTTACAAAAAAAAAAAAATTTGAAAAAACTTCTTATCAGACCTAGTGGAGGTTATAGGTCATAAAAAACTAAAAAGAATGGCAGATAAAAAATCTCTGATACACCCTCAAAATCTTGATTTAGAGCCCAAAAACCGTTTTTAAGAGGTTCCTGTACATATTACCTTATAACTTGGACATTTTTTATCGGATTTCAAATTTTGTATTAGAAGCTGAAATGTAGCCCTTTACAACCATGTATCATGTATTTTGTTATCATTTAAATTCATGAAGATACAGACCAAAAACTTTCCAAAATTTTGATTTTTCCATCGATTTTGCAACTTTAAGTCTAATTTGTGCCCCTTATCTTATCTAAATTATATTTTTTCTCAACGTTCATCGAAAGTTTAGTGATTTAAGCTTTAAATGAACCCTGTTTGAATAAAATCGGTTAAAAATTACTTGATTTATTGTACTTTTTGTAATTGCATATGACAGTTTTTTTTCGCTGTGACACAGTGTAATCAATCATGAATATTTCTTAGCATACTTTCCTTTTAACTTCAAAATTTAATCTAACGACTCTACTAGTTTTTCAAGCCTTCCCAACGACGTCTTTTGGCTAATACTTCGAAATAAATCTCTTTTAATTTAGTAAATTCGCAATTTGGGCACTTTCATATTGTAAAAAATGAAAAGTTATATTTTGATCGCATACATAACACGACGAATCCCGGACATAATACGAAAGTAATATTCTGAATGACACTAAGTACCTGCCCAAAAAATGACACATCCTACTACGTGTTACCATAACTGACCTTCAAACAACTTATTAACTTGCCCTCGTATATAGTTAAACTTATCCAATAGGCACAAAATCTCACACTAATCGAACTTCCTTAGTTTTACTTAATTAAAAATATCATCCACCAGTTGCTTCGTTATAATGCGATGTGGTCGCGTAGGGTTTACCTTCGGTCTTTGATAGAGACGAGCATTAATTACATACAGTTGCGTTGAAATATCACAACGCACATTGAACCACCAGTCGCAAACAAACACTGCTTGAGAGAACTGTGTACCATTTGGACAAAGAAAAGATGCCTGTCGTCCATCAATGTCACAGTAATGCCACCCTGTGAAATATTTTGTGATAAATTTATATTCTAAATAAATGGTTAATGTTTGCCTTACCTTGACACCTCGTTTCCATATCCGCAAAAAAGCCTGGATACGGTTGTTCATCACAATAAAAGTTCGTATAAGGTATAGCCGATAGAATGGGATAATCCACGCCTGGCCGACCTGACAAAAAATAAGAAATAAAATTGAATTACAAAGGATGGGAAAATAAGTCATTAGAAAAATATAGTACTGAAATATTTATTTATATTTCGCAACCTACTTAGGAGTTTGGTTAAATTCCATATTTAAGAAATTTGTCAATAAGCTAAAAATTATGGACGCTGTTGGCTCTCTCTCTCTCTCCCTATGATTGTAATGCGTATACTCAGCGAACTTTACAATTTTTTCACGTTTTGGGATAGGAATGGGTTAATACAGTGTAAATTCTGTGTGAGTAGCCAATCGTCCTATAAGGGAACCCGTTTATTGCCTTGTTGAAGAATCACTTTCTCCCTCATAAAATGGGAGTAAATTAGCAAATATAGTAATTGTTTAATAAAACAGTTCTTAAATTAAATAATAGAAATTTAAACTCTAGAAGAGAAAAAGTTATATATAAAGAATTTCTCTCACATTTTGACACCTATCTTGTAAGACAAGGATTACCATACTTTTTCGACCTCGTCGTTCTAAATAGTTTTGACAAAATATGGGACGGTGCTACCAATTCACAATAAATTCACAAGCTTGGGCAACGTTACTACGATTTCGACACTCAATCATGTGTTCAATTTACTACGTATGTTAACTTTTTATTGTATGGAGTCACTTTAATTTCAACGAATTGGATTTTTCCAAAATTTTCAACGTTTACCAGGTTTAACACAATGCGTGAGGACCCTATATATATTTATTATATTCTTCACGGTAGTGAATAGTATTATAAGTTTGACATGAAGTTTGTAACAGACAGAAGGAGACATACATTACATACATTATATATTATAAAGAATAAAACTACAATAAATGTACCACTCAAACTGTATTCTTTGTTGATAATCAAACTGTAACAGCGAGAATATAGTGATGCTAAGACAGTAAGGTTGGATGCAACCCGGATTAGCGTGAAGAGTATTACATCTTTGGCATAGCCAATGATAGCCTTCTTTCTGGTGTTTTCTATCATTAAAAAAAATTTATAAACAAAAATGCGCGATTTTTTCTTTGTCAAAATACATTTTCCGACCATTTTAGATAATAACATGTACTTCATTAAAATTAATTTTCAATAAAGGAAATTTTTTTTTAAAAAATGTACCAAAAAACCACGGATACTTTTTATATTACCCAATATGATCAGTTCGCATTTCTAGCAGACGTTTCCATTTTGAGAAATTCGGGTCCAAGAAATTCTTTTTGACAAAAAGTATTCCCTCTGCGCAATTTGATACTATACATATATATTGTAAGTATGTGTTTTGAGGAATGTCGTAAAATTATGGATACTTTATTATTTGAAAGGAAGCGAATTATGCGTCGTATATTTCATACCAATTTTATTCTGTCATATGTACATATATGGGTGCAATGTATAAAAGCACGAAAATATGCTTAAACTTCATATAAGTTGAGACTTTAGGTAGTGATACCTCATCGTTTTATCCCAATGATAGATGTAAAACAAATAGAACAATTTTTACTCTATGCATCAAATCTTCAAAAATCAGGTTGCATAGAAACGGTCGAAACATACGAGTATATAAAATATACACATATTTTAATATACGCTGTGAATTGCGCAAAAGAATTCAAAAAATTTTAAAAAGTGTAAAAGAATTATGTGAATATTGGATTTTATTTTATCCTTTTCTACCTCACCCAATAAGAGACAAGACATTCGGCATATATGTATGAAAAAAAAATAATTTGACAATTCCATACAAGTATGAAAGGTATTATTGCTTTGGTGTGATTTATGTAACGCATAGAACCGCGCTGAAGAGGCAACATACTGATAGTTTGCCATGGCTCATATCATGAGGATTCAAATTGGCGTTGTTCGATCGACTTGTGACTACTAGTTCTACTTTGCGAGAATTTTTACAAGATCTTTCAACCGACCAATACAGAAGTTATCTTAATATATAAAGGTGTTTGAATGGTTACACCTTTGTTGTTTTTTTTTTATATACAAATTTTTATAGTTAAAACCTATAATTTGTCTCACGTCTTCATTTAAAGCGATATGTTTGAGAGAAAAAATATTCCAGGTCATTTAGAGGTTTTTAGTAATACAAGCTAAGCTAGCAAATCAAAATATAATATACACAAATAACAAATGCCTGTGTGAAGTGACCTAACCTTTGGTGAAACCGAGGATAGCGTTCTCCCTGTTTTTTCTTCTGTTTTTTATTTTCTGTATGCAGCTTCCATTATATTTCCAATCAATTCTCACTTCATATGCAACTTTACGCAAAAGGAATTACTGCCCGTGGCGTTGTTTTCATTTGCTATGTGCAAAATTGAAAAAAGAGACTAAAACCCAGAAAAACTGTACAACCAAGTGTCAAATGCACTCAACGACGTTCTGCAACACGTGAACAGACGGAAAGTAATTCCTTTAGAAAAACTAAAATAAAGCGAGTTTGTCCGAGTCGCGCTAATAAATGAATTTACGAGTAGATGCACTCAACAGAATTATATCTCATTCTATTTATCAGATACTGCAAACTGAAATAGAATTTTTTTTGTTAACAAAGGAAATAATTCGTAATTTATACCACACTATACTTATTCATATTTCGTTGCGTAATACAATTCAGATGATTGTACACAAGAACTTATTTTTCTATGAAAATATAAAAAGAACAAAGTGACATCAATGGTCATGTCTAGATCGACATCTCTCACGATGCTGATTCAACATACCACAGATCACAGAATCTAAATACTCTAATTTTATCTAGTGGTGTTTGGCATCGTGAGGAACTTTTTCAAAAGACGTTCTTCTGGTACTTTTAGTTTCTTCTCAGACAAACGGATATGATTTATTTGTATCTTGTTATCCATTAAGAACATACTATTCGTTTTTTAGTTGCTGTATATAAACTTTATGGCACCTGTAAACTAAACTTAAAATAAAGTTTTACCGACTTATGATTACAGGGAATAAATAATGTTATGCTGTTCATTTTTAAGATTTAAAGGTTTAAGTTTTCTTGCTCACCTGGTATTGATTTACCCAACTCCAAATACTCGCGGACAGAAGGACTTAGAAAATTTGTTGGAATTTCGGGAAAATCCTTTTCTTGACTATTCATAATCTCATTTTCAATATCTTGTTGCGGTTCTGATTCGAAATTTGCAGGTTCTGGTGTACGAGGTCTTTTAGCACGTTTCGATCGATTTGTTTCACTGCAATCTAAGGAGAAAAAGAAAATTAAAACAATAACAAGTTATGGCGCAATACTCGACATTAAATATTCTGTATTATGTGTACAATATAAAATAAAAGCGTACTTGACCCGGCCTCACAGGGGTTGCATCCAACCAAACGGCGACAAATGCCAGATATCAGATATATTTCCTTTAGCATCACTACAGTTTGAGTATCAACAAAGAACACAGTTCGAGTATCAGATGTGAGCATAGTTTGAGTGGCACTATGCAGTTTAGTATGTTTAAACTCTTCACGGGGTGAATAGTATTATAAGTTTGTCATGAATTTTGTAACACACAGAAAGAGACATCGCAGACCACCTTAAGTTTATATATTTGTGATCAGCTTGATGAGACGAGTTGATTTTGATTTCCACTCTCTAGCTCAAAAACTGAGGGACTAGTTCGCATACATGCAGAGGAACTCGTCTCATATATACTTTATGGAGGCTGCGTGAAGAGTATAATTAAGCAGAAATAGTGTTTACATATCTTCACATTTCATGTGTTTTCCATTAAGGTCAATAATAGGTAGTTGTAGGAATAGAATGATTAATCGAAATAATCGATGATTTTTTAATCGATGTCATCTGAGTTCGATTAATCGGATAATCGATTTTTCCGCTTCAGATAATCGATTTTTACGCTTATTTGGTATTTGGACCCAGTGGATGAGAGAAAGACTTCTAATAGAATAGATGAAGATAATTTGTAATCATTATAGTACAAATATTTATCATATAAGATCATAGCATGCACATGGACAGCTAAATAGATTCTTCTGGTCACGCGAATAATTTCCATGTGAGTACATAAGAATCTATAGTTAAAATTAGATCGAAGATGACTATTAGCCGATTTACAGTCAGCTATAATTCGACCATTAATTCGAATCCCATTTGATAACAACAAAAGGAAAAATGACAAAATTGAGGGGTTATTGTTGTAGATGTGATTCGATTGAAAGACTCGAATCTTAAATTCATACGCTTTCATTCGGTTCTTTCGAAAGGTCACTCTTAGCAGTGTTGGGAAATTTTCCCAAGGAAGTTGGCAGCATTTTGATAATATGTGTCGTTTTTGGTGATTGGTGATCAGGTGCCTTCTTCCTTTTTTGTTGCCCGCCAAGCATAATCAAAACAAAAAACAGCTGTTTGTGATACTAAAATTGCACTGTGAAGCACAAAACCGAATCATCGTGATACGAGCCACTGTAAAGCGGCTATATAACTTAATACAATATAATGATTTTGTTTTTTCGTAAAACTACAATAGCAAATAAATTAAGCGTGTATAAATAAATTTTCGTTTAAAATGAAGCAACTATTGAAAGCTAGACAATTACATATTTTAAAATGTATGAGCTTCTTACTTTTACTTGAAAACAACATGTTATTAAAGATCGGAAGAGCGTTGTTTGCTTTTTAATGGTGGCGGACTGATAAAACTTTCTGTAATTTATGTGGCAATGTGCTGTGGCTGTTTTAGTCCCTTTACCACCTTCATTTAAAATTGCTTCGTTTCGTTATTGTCATTTAACAGAACAGGCCAGCAAGCCTTTCGTTTGGTGGAGCAGCATCTGTGTAAGCCTTAATCGTGCTTAATCATCTATTTATGATGGCATTTAGAAACACAAATCAAGGCAGTGCACCCACGATAAAGACGAAACACAAAACTTAATTGAGTGTACTATAGATTCGTGTTCTTGTGGCATGCAAGTGGCTTAACATGCTTTAGATACGAGAACTATACCGGCAGCTCTGCAGAAAGAGTATTGTTTTTTTTTTTTTTTTTCTCAATACTTACTTAAATAAAACAACAATTTTAAAAGCTTTCAAACTATTTCCTTTATTTTCCAAATGGTTCAAATTTTAGTTCAAGTCGATTTGTATGCATGTATGTAGCTCCTTAAAAAACAATTACTCTTGGTATCGAGAGGAACTACCACTACCTTTTTTCTACTATAATAGGAGGTGAATTTTTAAACCCTTCGTCACACTATTGTAAATACGCTTACATACATAAATGTTTGCAAAAAACAGTAAATTTAAACGGTAAAAAACTATATAGCCAAAAAGATAAAAATACAGTTGTTTTTCTATTCGTTTTTAATATACATACATATATAAAAAAAGAATAGGTTTACTCATATAACCACATAACACATAAATGTTTGCAAAATGCTCAGTAGGGTTTAAAATAGATGGAACAATGTAAAATAATTCTAAAATTTATTTATTTTGATTAAAATTTAACTCTGAAAATAGTAAGAAAAGTGTGTTTGTCATTATGAGCTAGTCTTTCGTCCAGTTGAGTTCCCAATAGCAATAATAGATAAATATAAAAAATTCCAGCCCAAAGAATTGATCGTGTCATTAAACTAATTTATTTTATTTTCATAAAGGAAAAACTATTGAAGACTTGTCAGAAATGTTCTCTGCTAAACTAAGAACCGTTTACAACATAATCAGTCAGGCAGAGAAAGAAAATAGGTGACATTTAAATACTTCTCCAGGCCGGCAGAAAAAAATTGTCAAGAAGAACAAAATCACATGTTCTTACAGATACGTATTAATAATAATCCATGAAGATATATCCTCTAAACCCATTCGACGAGTATTAATAAGAAATAAAAATACATCCATTATCATTACTTTCTTCACAAAATATTTAAAAGAAACTGACTTTTGCTTCTGCAAACATTTCTCAGCACCTAGAGTAGTGGTGACTAGACAAAAATAATGCTTCATAAAATTAATATTAAACAATTTTATACCAACAATAAAATTCGGCAAACTGTCAGTGATTGTATAGGGCTGTATATCCTTGCAAGGGGTTAGTGAATTACGAGTATTCACTGATATTTTGACTCAAGGGCTATGCTTTGCTTGAATATTTTAAAAAAATAATCGATGACCAGTGCTCTAAAGTTTGAAATAGAAGACCCTCAAAGAGCTTGGAAAAGGAATTTCAAATTATATCAGGATAATAATCTCATTTATGCAGAATGTGGCTGCTATGTAGCTGCAGAAAAGTCAGCTCCACAAAACCCTTATTTGAACCCAATTGCAAATTTGTGGGCTCCTTTGAAAAAAAGTCAGCAAAACGGGCGCCAAAAGGAAAAGCTGACCTGATCAGGAAGAACAAAAATACCCCAGGACTACGTCATACAACACCTTATTGGATCAATGCAAAGAAGCCAAGCTGTTATCAATGCCAAAGGTTGGCACATCAGATATTAGTAAAAAAAACAGAAAGAAGCCTATCATTGGCTAAGCCAAAGATGTAATATTCTTCACGCTCCTCCGAGTTGCAACCAACCTTCCTTTTTTAGCATCACATCAGTTTGAGTGGCAATTTTCTTGAATTTTTATTCTTTCTAAGTTTCTCATTTAGTTTGGGTTCATAAGCTGAAAATACATATTTATTTTTTGATTACACATCTACGTTGTTTGTAAAGGGTGTATTTTTTTAGAGGTTGAGAACTTTAAATTGAAATAAAACAAACTTCATGACAAACTTATAATACTATTCACTCCCGTGAAGAGTATAATGACAAGGAATTATCTTTCTAATAAAGCCAAATACATGGCAATTAACACCATTAGTCAGTGTTTTATTTCAATTTAAAGTTCACAACCTCTAAAAAAAATACCCTTAATTTTGCATACATTTATGTGCCAACGAAAGATTTGACTTATTTCTTCTTTTCTCTTATGAAATAACTTCTTTTTTATCAATATTTTTTCGAAATTAATAGAAGAACACTGCCTTTCCCTTCAGAAATATTGTTTTTAAAAGGTTTTATTTACTTAACCATGTTTGTATCGTCGATTGATCTAAAAATTGGTACACAACTTAACTTTTTTGGACATTACAACAAGCAATAATTTTTTTTTTTTGTCATAAATATAAAATGTCGGTCAGTACCAACGAACTGCTTTCTACAATGTGCGACATTTTTAGAATGAGTCAAAATAGAATCGCCTGATTTTCGTTTGTAGTAGTGAAGCTGGTTAAGCGAAGATGTTCTCAGTGGCGCAGTGGTAGTGTGTAAGGGTGGCATGTCTGTGTGCGCGAGTTATAATCCGCCTTCGGTCAAACTTTTATTTTTTATACTCTTCACGGGAGTGAATAGTATTATAAGTTTGTCATGAAGTGTGTAACACAGAAGGAGACATAGTAGACCACATAAAGTATATATATTTGTGATCAGCTCTATGAGACGAGTTGATTTAGCCATCTCCGTCTGGCCGCAAACTAGTCCCTCAGTTTTCGGACCACAATTTTTTTTTTGTTTAAGTTTCTGATCTATAGCCATCAACCATGTAAATTTCATGGTCCTACGGTTACCAGGAGGGGTACCTCCTCCATACAAACCCCATTTAAAAAAATGTTTTTATTAGAAAATGTTTTTTTGATTTTAACTTATCGAACTGAAACTTCGACACTATAAGTTTCTGATCCATATTCATCAACTATGTAAATTTCATGATCCTAGTGTTACTAGGAGGGTTACCGCCCATACAAACCCCCATTTAAATTAATGTTCTTGTTAGAAAAAAGAGAATTTAGTGATGCTAAGAAAAGAATGTTGGATGCAACCCGAAGGAGCGTGAAGAGTATGACATCTTTGGCATAACCAATTCATTCTGTTTTTTTTTTTTTTTTTTAATTTGAAGTATTACAGAAAACCGATATTTAAAAATAGTTTGTTATGTATTATCATTATTTTGTAAGTTTTTTTTTTTTGTCAACAAAAGTTTTAGAAAATCCCACCCACTTCCTGTAAAAACAAAAAGAAGAAAAAGTTGAATCCCCCGCCCGCCTAGTTGGGTTGACTTCAATCATACGTTAACGTCAGTTTCTTTAAGCCCCGCATATTGGATGAAATGTGTTTAACTTTTGCAAATTATGCTTTAAATATGGAAGCTAGGAAGCAATATTTTCCTACATTGGTTTTTTTTATTTTAAGACTAACAAATCCAAATTTGCATGTTGCAAAGTATTCACACTATTGTGTTTTTTTTTACTCCTTCTGTTATAAAGGTTTCTGATTTAAATCTTATATTTGTTTGCCTGTGTAAATAGTATTTAATCCTCGGTAAATTCAAAGTTAATGTTTATTTAAATCGTTGTATTATAACGACCTGTTGAACCGTAAAATTTAATTAATGAAATTAATATATCTTGCATACGCCATAAACAACACGATAACTGCAGAAAGGGTGTATTAAATTATTGAACAAGTTTGTAACAATTGAGAAGATGGGCAAAGAGCACAAATGATATATTCATCCGATCCATTTCGACATAAATACGTATGTATATAGGACTGACTTATTATACTGATCTGTGTAGAAATAGTTGCTTTTCTAAAATTATATCTATTTAAACCTATATAAAGTTTCAGGATATTTCATTGCCGGTCACACCAGTCTGTAAGAACTTATTTTTAATTATACTTATTGTAATTAGCTGTTGATGGTGGTACACATTGAATCTCATCCTGTTAATACGACTAACGCAATTCTCACACACAGTTTATAGAATTAATTTGGATTACACACGGACTCGTACACATATTTGAATTATTTAACTTCATTAACATTTGTGTGATTGCATTAATGAATATGCATGTACATATATGTCTCCGTGCGAGCGCGTTTCCTGCTCGGTCGTTCGAAATTATGATGGAGAATATCCGCGAATTTTTTCATATACATATATATTTTGCAATTATTTTCTACATAGTTATGTGAATTTATATACTGTGTGGCAGGAGCGGTAATAATTTTTGAAGCCAGTTGGTGATAGGTTAAATGAAGAACAGTTGGAATCATAATTCTTAATGTAGTTATTAAAATTTTGATTTATTTTTATTGCATTTCAGAAGCTTTACAAATGCAATGTGCGTACAATTTTTGAATCTTCAAAATAGTTAATTAAAAATATTTTTCTATTATACATATACATAACTACAGTAATTTTCCAATCATGTCCATTTTCTTGCTTCAAACGCACCAACCAATTCTCTTTCTTCTTCTCCAACGACCTCTCCAAAAGGAGTGGCTTTACACTGAGCTAAGATTCGAATCTATAAAGATGCGACAATTAATTCGAGTCCCATTTGACAACAAGTTGACAGCATTTTGATAATATCGTCGTTTTTGTGACTTGTCAGGTGCTTTCTTCTTCCTTTTTTGTTGCGCGTCACACATAATCAAAACAAAAAACAGCTGTTGGTGATACTAAAATAGCGCTGTAAAGCACAAAACCGAATCCCATTGATACGAGCCACTGTCAGCCACTATTAGATATCATTTCCTTCTAAGCAGACGTGACTATTCCCAAATTAATGATACAAATGTTTAAAAACCTCCTGGTTGGTTGCTTTGACGTTTTATAAAAAATAAAAAAATCGGTCGAGTGGGAGTCGGACTTCGATAAGACAAAGAACAAAAAAGTTTTTCTAATAAAACAATGATTTCAATTTGGGTTTGTGTGGAAGGTACCCTTCCTAGGATCTTGAAATTTACATGGTTAGTGAATATGGATCACACATTTATAGTGGCCAAATTTCAGTTCGATAAAATGGAAAACAAAAAAGTTTTTCTAGATAATTTAAAAAAAAAAATACATTGTCATTAAAACCATAACTGGTGGCTCAATTTAATATATTTTTAGCTACGCACTGCAAAATTTTATATTGAACTATTCATTTTGATGAATAAACTATACTTACCAAATAACAATAGATAACTGCAAATGAGTAGATACACAAATAATATCCTGGGCATCATCTTGTTACAATTGGTTATATATTTTCTGTCAAGATCGCCTGGATAATGAGGTAGGCTGTCCAACGGCAGATGCCAATAATTGTTATTAAATGTATATAATTTACAAAGTATAATCGTTTTTGGATTTTTCACGATACTAATAAATTATGTAAGCTACAACAAGCACATGTTGAATAAGATAAAAAGGAAAATATTAATGTTTGGACAGTTGTGGGTTTAATAAAACTGGTTTTCAAACTCTTTATTTATATTGTGTTGTAATGTTATTTTACAAATATTTATATGGTCATTTTCACGATCGCGAACGTTACATTCGTACGCCTTTAAATTAAAAAAATAGGAAATACTTATAACAAAATTTGGCTTCTTTTTATTTTTCGATAGTATTTTAGAAGCTCTACTTTTCGGTTCTGTCGATTTTATGTTTTCAATATATACGCAATAAACATTAATAATCTGCGAATTCCAACTAATTGTTTTATGCGTCTTTTTTTTTTAAGCTTATGTATTATTTAGAATGTTACATTTATAACGTTACATATTTTTCCATCATATAGATTAGTTCCAGTAATTTGAACTAAAGATCGCGTAAACTGCCAAAACCATCATATTTATTATAAAAGGTATTTAATAAGACCAAACATAATAATTTTTTTTTTCAAATACGAGTATGGTGGTTGAACAACTTTTTGTTACTGGTAACAAATAATGTCTTAGGTACAAGAACGTTAAATTTTAACAGCAGTCAAAGTAAAGGAATTGCTGCCCATATATATATAAAAATGGACAAGAAAAATAGTTTAATTGCGATGGACTCCATTTACATGAAGAATTGTGTTCCGGTTATATGGAATATTAGCAAACCCGGCTTGCAACGCTACATCCACTATTTCAATTAACTTAACTATTTTCTTTGTGAACTTGATCTCTTTCAGCTCTCAGTAAAATCCTCTATACCAAAGATGGCAACGAAAAATTTGTTTTTGTTGTCTCTATCGCTCTCATCCATAACGTTGTTGCTCTCACTTGTTTGTCCGTTCGTATATATACAAAGAGAAAAGAACGAAGAGCGAAAATCTCTTGTGCGTACTCAGTTATCAATAAATGAGAGGAATAAATATGTACAACAATAACAACAAATCACAAAATTCAAAAAGCAGCAAAGCATAAAAACGTACGAAAATCATTGTGCAACAACAACGTTATCCTAAAAAAAAACATACTAATTTTGAACCGATTGGAATGTAACAAAGACTAAATGTTACGCAAAGTTTGCTACAATACATCAGTGAAAATCGCATTCAAATTGGTTAAGCCGTTTCTGAGATTAGTCTGTATAATATAAACTAAAACTACAAAAATCACTCACTAATATCAAGTCGGTGGCGTAAAAAGGCACAAGTATACAATTATAAAATCATTTTTTATACGTTTGTTAGTTGTATCACTTAATTTTTAAAAAAAAAACTCGGTACGCACTATTGATTTTGCGTATATGCGCATTCGCAAAAGTTCATCATTACTGCATGCATAAAATGCCGCGCATTCGCTCCTCTTAACGAACGCTGAATGGAAGCGGAACAAGCGCAGTGATCTTCAAGTTAAGTAATTTAAAATTAAAAAAAAAAAAAAAATAATCAGTGAGTCCGGCTCACACTTTGCTGATTTTTTAATATCTTTTGTCCCTTTTTTTCCCCGCTTTTTTGCGGTCGATCTGTCCTATTTTTGTGATAGATAGTTGGCATCACTGCTGTGCAGTGTTATACTTTTATTGACGAACTTGATATACAATATCATACATAACACAAGACTCACGAAGTCTTCTGTCTCACACATATCATACACATATGGTAAAAGTAATAACTACAGGCTGATATAATTTTTAAAATGACCGCTGTTCAAATGGTTCCATATTTTTGCACTAAGTGTCATACAAATGTCATAAATATAAGACAATAATGTCACTATTGCGTAAAAATAAAAGGCTTGGTTATTAACATCACATTCACATATATTATATTTCAAAACTTTTAGGGTCTTCATGAAAGCGAATAAATCGCACAGTTGTATAACAGTTGCTCCATGTAAAAAAATGTGTTCGTTCGTATAAAGTTGTACGACGAAAGTAAGCGTTGCCAATTTTTTATATTTATTTGCGACCACACGACTTTATAAATTTGTGCGTTTATGCGATTTATTCGCTTTCATGAAAACCCTATTTGTTTTACGAAAATTATTATTTCAAGGATATGATTATGAAAGGAAGTTTGAAGGCACTGTTCTTTAATTGATTTGCAATAATCTTTATAAGCTCTTATACACATTCTTTTCAATAATTTAGTATTCAAATTTATTAAAAGAATGTCTTCTAATAGATCTTTATCTACATTTGCCATTAAGTCAAATGAAATTAATTTTAATACATTTATTATAAGAACTGCATTTTTAGAATGAACCGAACCGAACTATTTTTTGGATTGGTATTCGGTTCGGTTGTGTCTTTTTAAAATGAAAATACGAGACATTTCGGTTCAAAATCCGGCTCGGTTCAGAACCGGATTCCAATCCTAATTGTACGAAACTTGCTTCAAATATGATGACGCTCGGAATCTAAAGATTACTGTAGTAACAGCCGGTCCGAATTTACTTTAAGAGTAATTATTTCCTACGGTTACATACCAGTTTGACGTTTAGAAGTTGTTTTCTTAGCATATTAATATTGAATCTAACTTTGTGGGGAAGAATACCGACTTCTATCACTTTCTTCATAGTTTGAGGTCTTTTATTTATTGTATTTTACTTTTAGTTGTGTTTCATATGCCTTAGTATTTACATATGTTTTTGCTTGTGGTGTTAAAATTGTTGTATTATCGTTATTGGTCATAATTTTGTAAAATTTGCTTTCTAATCCTGTTCTTCAACGCTTTCCAAAGGTTTTCGATTAAATTATTTATTTTATTTGGTCCTTTTTAGCAAGTTAGATACGGGTATCTGTTGTAGTGGGTGTATTTTTTTTTACCTTCCTCAAGTTAAAATATTTTTGTGTAGCTTTTAAAGCACTAAATAGCAATTTTATTGGCAATAGAATAAACTACAAATTTAACACGGTCCACGATATCCGCACTACCAGAAAAGTAAGTCATAGAAATTAAATCTGTTTGTGCCTATTATTTTTGCCATATGTGTATCTGGCAACACTGTTGTCAAACCCTTATTGTTTTTGATAGGGAAAAATATTGAAGCCAAAAAGTGGGTTGATATGCATTAATGGGATTGCTAAATTTAATTGCGATGATGCTAAACGCGCTCTGGCAGATGTTTCGAAAAACAAAAAAGTCCAAAAAATTGTTTTTAAAGACAGTAAGTTGAAGTTGCGTGAGGTGGATGAATCCTTAAAGATAACAGAAGATAGTGTGTTAACAAATTTTACACGCAAATTTGAGTATGCGTAAGTATTTTTCGAAGTGGGTCCCGCATTTGTTCGCACCGGACCAGAAACAACGAGCCGACGATCAGTGTTGCAGCACCGCTGTTAAGAGCTATTCGAGCGATCGGTTTTTGACAATGGAATCAACATGCATCCATTACTACAGACTAGTGAACTACATCAAACGGTATATATGTCGTATTCATTTGAGACGACTACGAGTGAATGGTGTACATTGTACGAATGAATATGAAGTAAATATGAGTGAATGATGCAATTGGTATTCGTATTCATATTCATATTCATTCGTACACGTATAGTGAAGTATGAGTATCAGTGTGTTGCACTGCGGTGAAGTATGAGCATCAGTGTGGAGCAGTGCGGTGAAGCATGAGTATCAGTGAGTATTGAGTAGATACTCACTGCACTGAGAATGAAAATATTGTTGTTCTCAATGTAGAGTGGCCACCAAAAATCCTTTCACCAGATCGATTCCAAAAATATTGCTTTCTGTTTGTGCAGCTTAAATAGAAAAAAATCAATAGCGACTATTCTTAAAATAAAATCAAATCTCATCAAAGTTATTTTTTAATATGATTCTATTCAGCTTGTTTGCTTTCCACATAACAAAATTATAAAAGTGACAAACATTTACTTAATTTTGAACGACACTATATGATTGGTGCAGACCGTTGAAATTCTTATATGTTTAAGTTTTTGAGGTTGTGTTATTGTTAAGTTTTGTTGTGCTACTCTACACGCGTCAATGCAAAATATAGAAATTGACGAATCAAAACGATTTTCCATGTTACGAAGCAAAAGCTGCACCTGGCCCCCATATATGAAACCTTTTACTTAAACATAAACACTACACATCATTGCCATCGACAACTATGGCAGTAAACTTCGCTGATATCAAATATATAGCGGGCGGATGATGTTTAGTATGTGGCAATGGGCTAACAATTTATCTTTTCTATATCAGCAGCATCAACGAATGATGAATATAAAAAAAATTTAATGTAAAATGTGTACCGCATCGGAAAATTACAAATTCGCAACAAACCGACCATGCACTACTATAACAACTTCTCAGTTGATGGCTTCGGGACTTTCAACTGTGAGCTTACTTTACTCATCTTTCAGGTTTAGTTCAGTGATACAAAAACTAGGGAGTGTTCCTATTGTGTCAAAATAGAATTAGTGCCAAAGCAATCATTTTTATAATCTCTAGTGTGTATAGTATTTCAACTTTGTCGTGCACTTTGTGGCGCATAGGATTGTAAGTATGTTGAAGACTCGATAAAATACTCTACACTGTTAATGCGGTAGTGCCAGCTTTTTTTTTTTTTTTTTTTTTTTTGCTATAAAAAACACAATGTAACATAACATTCCAAAAGTAGGCTAAATCGTTTTTTAAAGGGGTGCTGAAGCTAATATTTTTATGTAACTCCAGATCTCTGACAGTATGACTAGTAATTAATTTGATAAGTTAGAATGTGAAAGGTATATAGGAATGGGTAATACCAATATTATCTATTTTTTTTTTTTTTCGCAATTGAATTTTTGTGCACGAGCAACAAACCAAGAAACAAACACGGCCGATATAATACCACCTTATAACAAGAGACAAGAACTCAAACTGAATGTACAATTTATAAGTTTAAAGATTTCGACTCTGTTGTCTTTTTGCTACACCCTAATAAATTGCAATGAGCAACGCACACAGCTTTGTTCGGGTAAAGTCTTAGTGTTACAATCGTGTTCAATTGTTTAAGTCGATCTTTTCCGCTCGTTACTGGTTTTGCGATGCATTTGTGTGTTTGTTTATATACATATATGTATGTACTACCAATTCAATTGGAGCGCCTTCAAAAAACATTACAGCAGTGAGTTTTGTTTTTATATATCAGTCAAGCCAGTCTTACGAATCTGCGAGATGGCCGCTTACTTAATGGTTTGATGATAGTTTTCAGTAATGTTTTTTTTAGCTCTTGCAAACATTATGGTACAATAATTTTATCATAAAGTTTGTAACAAGGTAAAGAAACCGAGAATATTTCTTGTCACATCCGTTTTGAAGCTTTTGTACAGATATTTTTAATATTGAGACCTTCTATTTATAACGGATTCAACAATTATCGAAATGGTTAAGATTGGACTGCTATGTACTCTTTGTACTAATGTATGTAGCTAACACATGTAGAAAGTGAATTAAATTTGTATTGTTTATTAGATTTTCTTTAAGCAAAAAACGGTTAATTTTGGTAGTTATTATTCATCTTTGGGGAACAAGTTTTCGGATTTTACAACATTTACGCAGAAAGAATAAAGCTTAAATTTGACATATAGGTTCATGTTCCAGAAGAGCCAATTAGATACTACAGTTTCATGGTATACTTCTCTTGTAACCTTTTTTAAACTCTACGATACCGAAAACCCACAAAGGTCGTTAATATCTACATTCCGTCCAACAGTTTATCAATTTCCATCGCTGAGAAATGATTTTGGTTGTAAGTAAGTAAGTAAGTATTGTTATTACTAGTCCGGCAAGTATAACATATCTGAAAATAGTTGCAGGTGCTTGATCTATCGAATATATCGGATACAAAACCGATTCGTATAGAATTTTGTTGACTTTGGGTTTGGGTTTGTTAGAAATTTTCTCCAAATGAGTGCGACTTCATGGTCTTCGTCTTTTTGGAGTTGGTTCATTCGGTCAATTCCTTTGTTTTCACAGTTTCGTCGTCTCGGTTGTATAGTAATAAATCCGGACGGTTCCACAAGACAGACCATGATTGTCGTGCAATGACTTCATTAATGTTGAGCTACTGATTCAACGCGATCTATTTCGAGTTTCGTTGCGGCTTCGGCAATGTTAATATATTATTTCTGCCGCTCATAAGTTTTATTAAGAATATAATAAATATAAGTAAATATGAGAAATCCAACATCATTTGTTTGTTAATTCCGTACCGTATGTGATTAGAACGATGAACTGATCATGTTAAAGAGCGAATTTCTCCAGTCTCAATTTTGCTCGCCGCTGTAGACTAGACAAATTCGTGAGCGAGAACAACAACCTTCGCTCCACACGTTTTACACTATGCACTCAGTTTATTCCATTCGTTTTTACTACATTCATCGTTTTACTTCGTGCGTTCGTGTGAGAACGAACAATAGAGTGCATTATATGTGATTACACATTCATGAGCACATGCTGAATTGGAAAATGTGAATGCAGTCCTGCAGTGCCCTAATATTTTGGTGAATGTTAAGGCACATACTTTCATTCATTTGAACCTTCTCTTCACCCTACAACATGCATCCTTTTCGAGATACTAGCTATGTTTCCCTTAACCATCAAAAAAAAATTTTCTTACAAGTTAGGAGAAATCATGAAAAGCTAGTCACCTTGTCACTGTGGACTTATGCGGCTTATTGTATCAACTCAAATTAGGAACACGATGTCTTTCTTTCGAAATAAGTCTGGTTCTATGTAATAGATGCCGTGATATCGGAGTCTGGTCATTCGTGTCCATCGATTTTTTTTTTTTTTTCATCCAATATTTGTCATTGCGAATGCCAATCTTATTGGATATTGAACACGTTTGAATTCAATTGGGACGTCTGTTGGGATTAATGTAATGCGTGTCAGTCAAACATTTTCACCTCGGAAATTGTCATTCAAAATACTGGCTTCGATAATGTTTTTCATAAAGTTTTTAATGACCAATCTCGTGCCATTGCCGTGTTTGGTTCAAATTCCGAAGTAAAATAACCGGAGATCCCACATTCAGTCGAAGAATGTGTGATGGCATGCCTGGCAAATCCAGTGAGTTGAAAAACTCTGTTGGATAATTTACATCTTCGTTGGCATTGCAAACTGTATCGATCGATTTGTATGATACAAACAACTGTTGTATCTTAAAGTTTAAATCGTTTGGTGCCAACATGGTTCTTTCTGCCAGCCACGCATGATTTATGTATTGTGTGCGTACATCGGGTAATATGCGGTCAATGAGAACATTTTGCGAATCAACGATTGTGCAGAAATCGGTGGGTAATTTTATGCAGCCAGTATTTTCATAGGAAGCAACTTCTCCATCGCCAATTAGTAACAATTGTTTTGAGAATGTGTCAGCGGATGGATCTTGTAGCATTTGTAAACGGTTGCTTCTTTTTAGCTGGACATTTTCAACATTACGGCACAGTGACGATGATTTCAAGCAAGCGTTGATCTCATCGGCGTACGTTGAACTTGGAATGACGGGAGGTTTTTGTCTGAAATCACCTGAAAGGAGTAACAGAGTGCCGCCGAATAGTTTGTCGTTTTCGCAGAATGACGTTGTCCTGACCACGTCCAATCATCATATGATGCGCTTACAAATCGTTCGAGCTCACTTTCTTGTTTGTTTCGGCTCCTGCACAACATTTTCAAAAATATTCTTATAAATTAATTGAAAATGATCTCAAAATGAATAATGATGTTTATATGAATGAAGTACCTGCGGCGGGATCTCGTTGTTTATTGTTTATGCAATAACCGTCTTGCCCCTTACAGAAAATTAGCGGGTATTGGAGAGCGTAGTATGAACGGTGTGTAGCGATGAACTCCAGGTTATTGTTTCTTTTTCGAATCACAATTTCTCGAGTCGTTGTGCGGTCGATTTGCAGAATTTCAATAATTCATGGTGTCGATTCAAGAGGGCAACCAGCTCGCCGACGATGCGCCTGGCGTTAGGCGAAATGAGGTTAGTGTAGCCACAACGTGCATCCACGCGATTGGCGTGCTCACCGCATGGGCGGTGAAGTATATTTGTAAAAACTTATGTGTTTCGTTTTGCATTGGCAGCAATGAGCCCACTTTGTGGTACACTTGGCCTCTGGTTTTGGACGTTGAATTGAATTGTTGATCATTTGCCGCAGTATTATGAACTATTTCTGTTGCTTCGAACTATGTCATTTGGAAGCATGAATTGAATGTGCGAATGGACTTCAGGAAGAGGTTGGAATCTGGATCCGTGCCGATGAGCAAGCCGGTCAATGATTGTGGTGGTGTCTCAATTTTTGGTAGTTGCATTTTTCCTGATGCTCAACACATGCCACCTGGCTCATGTTTAAATTTGAGCGCATAACAATGGGTACATTCTTTGTCCATTGCAGCTATCTGTGTCGTTGTTGATTTCGTTCAGGTCGTGCTTCTTGTGATCGAGATGCACGCAATTGCGACATGCATTCCCGCTCATTTTCGTTCTCTTGTTGTATTTGTCCGTCCGTTGTTCTGCTCTACTATTTTGCATGCTTGTTGCTTTATTTGTTCACCTGCATCTTGCTGGCATTGTAAACACACAATGGACCGTTTATCTATTTCTAGAATTCCCGGCGCGCTGCTATGTCCTGGCTAAAAAACAGGGTATACGTATGTCAAAATTGTCTCTTTAATGAAGATCAAACGGATATGTCATGTATCGCGTTCATGTAGCTGCTGCACCTTTCGGCTTTGCTAACGTAGTTCACTTTTTCATGTCGCAAGTCGGCAAAAATGTCAAATTGGCATTTTATTTTTATTGTATGGAGTAACGGTCACTTAGTTTTCCAGTTTGCAAATTTACCAAGTTTGCCACGTTGCGTGAATGCTTCTGTTGTCTTTCATTGTGGTCTGTTTCTGCATTGCCATTAGTAACGGAACTTTATGCTGGGAAAGTGAGATCACAATACTGACACGTTCATTTTCGTTATCTTGTTGGACTGTTGTTCACTTCACACACAAATAGACCAAATTGTTGTACTTGCTCATGAAAAAACCAAGGGCCATTCGGAATCAGCGTCCTCGAATTAGTAAGTATCTACTAAAATAGTTCTTGCGACAAACAAAAAGAGTTATTTTGTCGACCAGTGTTATTAAAGCAAAAGATATTTTTTCCGGAAATTGAAGTCGTTTGAACGGAATTGGTAAATCGCTAGGGATCATCGGTATCCTACGAATATGAGCTAACTGACCTGCTGCAGAGCCGGTAATAATGGTCTCTACAATAAAATTTTTGTTTTTTATAAGTATCCTCGTCCCATTTCACATGTTAGGGGGGCTTAAAAATCTCAAAAGCACATTCATGAGTACGTTTTTTTTTTTACTTTACTGCACATTTCTGGACGAAACACACTGTCTCTCTCTTGACCCGCTCTTAGTCAACATCATATTAAGAAAGAAGAGAACGAAGTGCCCAAAACTCTCCCTTAGTAATTAATAAATGAGAAAAACAAATACAATAATAATGCTGTTGTTATATACCACAAAATTCAAGAAACATAGTATAGATTTCTGATACCTTGGGTTACATTATTGTAATTTTCGTAGGGATCTCTTATTTTCTTGAAAATAAAATAGTCTATGATACTCGCTTAAAATGTAGCTTTCAATAGGTAAAAGATTTTTTAAAATAAGTTAAGCAGTCTATTCAATACAAATAAAAAATACAAGCATCTCCTCTTCATAATATTAGTAATCTTTATATATAAAATTCGAGTGTACAAAATTGTGTGACTATTTTTCTCCTAAATGGCTAGACCAATTTCGATAAATTTTTTTTTATTTCACCGGTAGGTGGCGCTGTTGGTGAGATCAAAGCACTTTTTTTTTTACTAATTTTTTAACATTTTTTATCTAGCGCACACTATACTAAGCCGATTTTAATATATATTTTTTTTTTTTTTGAAATGACATGTGAAAGCTAAGGATAGAGTTGCTTACTTACTTATTTGTTCAGTTTTGAACTTTTAATATAATGTTTTTAATTATAAATTTTTTGAAAACCACTTCAAGACCAATCATAAAAAGTTTTGTACGTTTTTAATGCTTCGGTTGTTGTATTTCTTTTCATTTATTGAGTACGCACAATAGTATTATGCTCTTTGTTTTTTTATACTCTTCATGGGAGTGAATAGTATTATAAGTTTGTCATGAAGTGTGTAACGCATAGAATGAGACATCGTAGACCACATAAAGCATATATATTTGTGATCAGCTCGATGAGAAGAGTTGATTTAACCATGCCGTCTGTTCGCAAAACTAGTTCCACAGTTTTTGAGCTAGAAAGCTGAAATTTTGTACATAGTTTTTTTACCAAACGCTGAACATTTGTCGGAATCAGCCGAATCGGACCACTAGGGGGTACCTCCCATACAAACTCCCTTTTAAATTAATGTTCTTATTAGAAAACGTTTTTTGTTTTTTGAAGTATTGAACTGAAATTTTAATACTGTAAGTTTCTGATCTATATTCATCAACCATGTACATTTTATGATCCTAGGATTAACAGGAGGAGTACCTCCCACACAAACCCCCACTTCAATTATTGTTTATATTAGAAAAAGTTTTTTGTTTTTTGACTTATTGAACTGAAATTTGGACACTATGAGTTTCTGTTCCATATCCATCAGCCATGTAAATTTTATGATCCTAGGGTTACCAGCAGGGGTACCTCCCATACAAACTCACATTATATAAACAGTATAAGTACAATAAAAAATACAATGCCACCCAAACTGTGTTCTTTGTTACTCAAATTGTAACAGAGAGAATATAGTGATGCTATGAAAGGAAGGTTATATACAATCTGGAGGAGCGTGAATAGTATTACATCTTGATATGATAGCCTTCTTTCTGGTTTGTTTCTGTATTTGATGTTCAATGAGAGCGTGGCAAGCGAAAGGGGGTGTGTTTCGTTGTTTAACGCTGGATAACGACAGCAAAACTGTCTCTCTCTCTTTGTTCATTGTATGAAAAACAGCAATTATAACATAACGTCTATGGCGTAGCGACGCACGCAGGGTAATGCTAGTATATAATAAAATTATAAACTGTCACTAATATATCTAGCTTTATATTGGTTGTACACATTGAAGCTTCACCAATCCTCATATATCATAAATATTGCCGCAAGATAGTTGGCAAATAAAATTTTAAATTGGTACCACCTAAGGCCACAATGGTCTTTACGATGTTTTGTTAGGAGCCATAAATCCTCAATGTGTATGTTTGTATCCAATTTTGTGCCCCCATATTTCTCATTATTTTCGTAAAGAGGGGTCTGGTTAACCCTCAGAAAGACCAATGAAGAGTTATCGCCCTCGTTTACTTCTTGCTCTGGGATCTCTTTGAGTATTGTATTGTTATGACGTCCTAATTCATCGCATAAAACCAGGCATTCTTTTACTATTAGAGAGGTAATAATAGTAGTGTTGAGGTCTGGGTACATACCAATCTGTACTTTTCTCGCCTTTCAACTTAGGAATTCTCTAGTAGTAGTAGTATAGTTCGTCAAATATAACATTGATGATTCTGAAATTACATTGAAAGAACGTTGAATTGGTTTCTCTTTGAAGTCTTTAAACATTTCCCTGAGACCAACCAAAATCCCCCGTAGTAACTAGTTTATTTCTATTTTATTTCTCACACTTATGAAAAGGGGCTTTATAGAAAATATAACCATAGACGAATAAAAGTTCCCTAAAATGACAAAGAGAGCATTCGTCTGTAGCTATGCATGTACTTTTAGAGATATCAAGTTGAAAGTGTCGTAAAGATACACTATATTGCCACAGTTTACCAATTACTGGAAGAAGTAGTCCCCATACAAAATTAAATTTAAATTATGCTTTTATACTGATAATATGCACAGCAAATGAAAAAAGTGGACCGATCGAACAAAGGGATGATATATGGTATTTCATACACCCTATGATAGCTACCATATAAACCATTGAATATTAATAAGTTTTTGAGTGAAAAGGTTTTGTACTTCTTAAAATATTTATATTCATCAATTGATTTGAAATCACAATACAAAAAAGCGGAAAAATTTGAGCCGAATTGTGCTATTTCAGCTTCATCTCATTTGATTTTTTTTACTTACAGGCCATCAGAAATGTAGATAATGCCCTCGAAGGTTATGCTATTCAAACATTGGAAAACATATCGAATTGTTTTATGCATATGCATGGCTTGCTTCAAAATGCTGAGTTACGTGTCACTGAATCGATTCGCAAAAAGTGTCTAGAGCCGCAAAGCATATTGCACCACGCTTTGAATAAACTCAATGGATATGAGAACGTGTTAAATGTAAGAACTATTATAATAAAATACTTAAAGCAGAATATATACAACTCTTAATGTTTCCAGAAAATGCGTGAATCACTTGCAATGTACAGCAAGGTTATACCCACTGACATAGACATCAAATATCTTGTCTCTCTTTATCATAAACATCTAAATAATATCCCAATTCATATGACGCTAACGGATATTAATGCTAATCCCTTTGTGTAATATTTTTTTCTTTTACAATATTGAAATTAGACAACTTATCAACTACATTCTTTTATACAGATTCCAAACGGATGAAAATCTCATTCAGAAATTTGAATACATTTGCCATTCTAAATTCGATGGTCTAAAATTTGGTATAAAATATAATTTTCCTTCTGACTTATTAAGCGAGATTAAGCAGCGCACATCCGCTGACTTGGATTCCGAAAACATAAAATCGTTAAATCAACATACCACTTATAAAAAAAATTTGAATGAGAATAATGTTCTTTTTCATGAACAAAATATGATGATATCGACTAAACAAAATAATAAGCAAAATGTGAATGTGAATAGCAGCAAACAAGAATCTTCACAAGATAAAGATAAAAAAATTATGAACTTGACAACATCGCTTCAATCATTTATTAGTTTTGAAGAAGCAGTAACACAAAAAACGACTGGCCAGCAACAGAGTAAAACAAAAAAGGATATGTTGAAATCGTCATTATATGAAATACCAAAAAAAGTTGATTGGCTAAAGAATAATAGTCCGGTACGAATTTCAAGGATCGAAACACCGAATAGTTTTTATGTGCAATCTGTTGACAATTTTAAGCACATTTGTGAAAGTTTAATCAACACATGCAAGCCAAAGATTCAAATTTCAATTGATATTGGTAACATGTGCCTTTTCTTTCATAAGACAGATAAAATATGGTATCGTGCATTGGTTAAAGATTTCAAAAAAAATTCTTACACTGTGTTCCTAGTAGATGTTGGTATCAATATTAATGTCAAAGTAGAAAAGTAAGTTAAGTTGTCATTCTGTTTCAGACTAATTTCATTAATTTTTTTTTTTTTTGATAACTCATAGTGATCAAAATGAATCCTTATTTTACGAGATATGTGCAAAGGATACAAAAATGCCATACGCTGCTATACATTGTTCCCTACGTAACTTACTGCCGGCGGATGGCTCAAAGTGGACTGAGGAAGCAAAGCTTTTAATGCTTCAAATAGCTGACAAGTGCGTCGGCGTTGAATATTGTATTTAAATAACTGTATTGTACTCTTCACAAAAGTAAAAAAGAAAGTAGCTCTCGAAGTACTTAAAACCTTATGTTGGTATATTAGCATCGCGAGGGAAATCGATTAAACTATGCGCCTATCTGTATGAATGCATATAAATAATCCTAGTTCCATTATTTTTCAGGGCATCATATTTTTCTTTTGTCGTTCCTTATTTGTCTGATTGTAGTCGCAGTTATCTGACTACCTAAAGTTACCGAATCTAAAAAACACAGACTCAAAAAAGTTAAATTTGTGGATGCATAAAAGATCCATAAACCTCCTTTACAGGATGGGTTTTCTTTCATTTCAAGAACTTATAACTTCACATATAGATTCCGTAAAAAAAGACAATATTTTAATTCCAGGCTTTTACAAATCAATAGCAATAAAAAATACTACTTATGTGATGAAGTGTACATATGTAAGCTTTGGGGCAACCAAAATTTCCGTTTTTTTTTTTTCTTTATTTAACTAGTATATGCATATTTTTTCGAAGGTACACTTTAAATGTAAAGTATATTCAAGAAATCGGCAACAACTTTTACGTGATTGACCTATGTGCCGTGAAAGGTCACATCAAAATATATATCCGAGATGCTTTTTTGTACAGTGGACTGGGTCAAGAGCGTCCTTGTATTTATCCATTGAGGAAGAATCCTAAGAAGGTAGGAAAATGTTTGATTGATACATTTTGTATATACATATATTGTATATTGTTTTGATTGCCCTGTGGTTTTGTAGAAATTTATGTATACAGTATCGAAGTTGAATCAAATATCGAATCCGATTTTACTACCAGGTGAATTGATTGCAGCACAAATGGTACATATTGAAACGCCGAGCGAGTTTTATGTTATTGAGGTATTATATATTTTGTATTGTATTGTTTGTAAACTTATGGCTCATATATGTTTTATTCTAGCATAAAAACATTCAAAAACGCGATGAATTCCTTCATAAAGTTGCTGACTTTTTCGTCGGCATTTCAGATACCAAACTTGAACCAATTTTTGTGGGCGGAGTTGGAATGGGTTGCATAGTTAATATAAACAACACATGGCACCGTGCCAGCATACAGGAAATATGCGGAAGTGGTAAAATGCGATATTAAAATCGGAAACAGTCTTTTCCTTATTCATTTATTATTTGTTTTTTACATTATTGTATTCATTCAGGTTACGTTCGTGCCCGTTTAGTCGATCATGGGCGCGAGGATACCATTCACTGGCGTGATGTTTTTATTTTACCGGATAATTTGAAACACCAGCAATTCACGTTAAGATGTTCGCTCATTGATGTTGAACCAAAGCAAATTAATGGATACACTTGGACCGCAGAAACCAATATAGAATTTAAACAACTGACATCAAATCCGAATATGAAAGTTGAAGCTATAAGTGTCGAAGATGATAGATACAATGTCATTTTACGTATACCCAAAAAAAATAGATATATTAATATTGGCGCGTTGTTGGTTTATCGAGGCTTGGCTTGCTCGACGGGAATACATTCCATTACCGTCATTAATCATGCCATAGAGCAGTCGTATTCAAATTGCTCCCATGAAATGAATATGGAACCAATGATCACTTCGATACAGTCTATATGCCATAACGCTGTTAAATCAAAGGACACAAATTCAGCAGATGCAAAAAACGTTAAACGAGTACCGGTGTGCGTTATCCACGTTATCGATCCGAGCGAGTTTTACCTGCGCTTAACATCAATGAATGCGGGCTTACGCATTTTTGAAGAGTGCATTCAAGATATATGCAAAAAGAAAATTGACTCAGTCTTGAAGAAGGACGTCAGTAGTGAAAATAACTGGAAAGAGAATGATCATTGCTTGGTACATACAAAAATTGATAAATTGGCAAACTCTAAATGGTATCGTGGCATCATAACAGCAGTTGCCTTCACAGTTAAACTAACCAAACAAGTTAGTATATACAATGTATTTCTACGTGACTATGGAATTACTGTCAAAAGCATACATTCCGAACGAATTCTCCCCATCGATAGTGAACTGGATCAGACTGCAAATGCCGTACAACGCTGTAATCTGGCTGGTCTAAATGTCCAAGGAAACATATGGTCAACATCGGCAACTGAATTTTTTAGCACTATGCTTACCGAATCACAATCATTAACAGCGACTTTTGTTGAATGCAATACAGACTCTATTAGTGTTATACTATGGGGTGTATCACTAGATGATAATGATCCACTTGCACCAAGTACAAATACAATTACGAATATTAATCAATTTATTGGAAGCGCTGGTTACGCTATATATAAACATTGCGAGACTATTAAAGAGGATCAATTCATAAACGAGAATGTGCTAAACAATGATTTTCAATCGATAAAAGCCTTGATTAACAAAATAGATTTTGAGATAGAGAAAGTAGATAACGAACAAATCTCGAGTGAAGAAGAGGATTCGAACAACTACGAAATTAATGAATATCTCAATGAATTAACTGATGCCAATATCGCAGCAACGACAGAATTGCCAGTTGCTTGGCTTATGCCACGTTCCATTACAAAAACCATATTCACTGCAAAGCCTTCTTATGTGGACCATGATGCCAACATCTATATTACATTAATCGGTGATTTAGATTTTTTAACCAAAATGAAAACCCAAATGGGTGTTGTGTATACTAATGTCTTCAATAGCAATATACATTTAAAAGATTTCTATAGTATCGATCAACCTTGTGTGGTAATATATCACCGAGATAATTGTTATTATAGAGGTATTGTTAAGAAAGTGAACAGTGACGGCTCATATGAGGTATTTTTTGTAGACTACGGCAATGTTGAAACAGTTTCTACTGCTGAGATGATACCGTATGCTCCTCTTCCAGAATTAAGTAGCATGACTAAACGTATACACATTTCTGGCATTAAGCCCATCAACAATGAACTTTGTTTTTCAACTGAAGTATTGGATTTGATTCACTTTAAACTGGTAGATAAATTGGTTAGCATCACTGTTTTAACTGACGATATCACACATGGAAATGAAATACCAAATTGCGAAATACGTGTGGGCTCTTTAGACATTAGAAACTTTCTTATAGAACAAAAATTGGCTGTTCAAAGCAAATCAACTTGTTTGAAGGACCAAAACATTGATGTATATGAAAAACAAGTTAGTGTTTTGTTATTAGAGTGTGAATTTATAGAATTTTTAATGAACATATAATTTTCAGAATGAGAGTTTTACCATTGATGGTGATGGAAATGGTGGTAACATCAGCTTGTTAGATGAAAGCTTGAACAACTTACATCTTTACCAAAAAACATCACTATGTTCGTCTAAAACAAAAAAACCCTTGTATGACTGGGAAGACTTAAAAACATTTAACGAAAATGTATCGATCGAAAATTTATCTACCAATGAAGATAACGAAGATGGTTTTTATAATATTAATGAAAAATGCTTTAAAACCATCGATACTGATTCGGAAATAGATGAAAACAATATAATAATGGAACAGTTGCAACAGAGATTAAGATATCAACTTGAGGTAGGTTCGGTCTATTAATTTCATGATGTGTTCGTTGTAAACATTTTGATTATCCTATAGGACAAAGCTGATTTAAGTAAATTCTGTCTACTTAATACGTCGACAGTGTTATCAGCATTTAATAGTATTGAGAGCATCCCACCACAGAAACTGCCACCTGGAGTAACTGAATTCTACTGCAGCATCGATAGCATTATAACACCAACTGAACTGCAAATATATCCACGACTAATTGGACTGCAAAAACGTGATTTAGATATGATGCAGATGACAGCTCAACTTATTAAAAATATGCCGCATTTGTCGAAATACGAACCAAATATGCTATGCTTAGCTTGCTATGGACGGGATCGCAAATGGTATCGCGCTATGATCCGTTCTTACAATATGAGTGAACGATGTGCAACTGTTCTCTATATTGACTATCTCAATGTGGAGACATTGCCTTTACGCAAATTGAGACAAATGCCAAATGAATTGCTGACCTGGCCGTTACGCACCTTACGGGTAAAGTTACATAACATAACACCAAACCCATCCATTCTCGAATATGAAGTTCGTAAAGCTATGGGAAAATGCATTCTAGAGTCTTCGGGGTTGTACGCACGTGTTGTTAACAATGATCTCCATGATAATAACATCAACAGCAGCAACGGTAATGATAGTGTAAGCCAGGGATGTAATCTCAATTGCAATGTGACAACACTCTGTTCACCGCCGTACATGGAAGTTGGTCAAGATATTACCATTATAGAGCTTTATAAAGATTCAAAAGCCTCTATTCCAATCTATCAAAATTTGATTGATAATGAAATCTATATAACAGACAAGAAATAAAAAAATTTAATTGCTAATGCAATTAAAAAATCTGAATTACATATGCAGTAATAATATCATTAAGAATTAATGAATACATTTTGTTATATTTTAATAAATGAAGTTATGTTTTTTTCAGTTAAATTTATATTATACAGTTATTCGTTATTATAATATAAAAAATTAAAAAAAAAATTATATCCGTTGTATATCTATTTTAAACAAAGAAGCTTATGCTAAAATATCTATATGTCAGAGATACTAACATATTAGCAATATGATGTACGTCAGATCTATTAAAGTTACTGCTTATGGATCATGTAAAATGATAAAAAATTAATCCCGAGTGGTTTTAAACGTAAACAACTTCTTCTTCTATATACATATATTAAAATGGATGTATAGTATTTTTCATGGAGTATATTTTTGTGATCTACTTTGTTGTAACTCGCCAAACAGTGTTTATAAAATGATAATTAACAAAACTCACGGTGTCCCCAATTGGTCAAATGTTTTAAACCTGGTATGGTTGAAAATAATCAGCATTGTGACAGCACATTAGTCTGAAACTTGTCTGAACCCTTTCCGCTAAAATTGTGATAACCTATACGCCTTCTAATCCAAAAGATCTATAGAAAAACTGAAAAAAAGTAAGAGCGAAGCACTCAGAAACAACCCCTACCTCGATGATGTTTGTTTCTTCTATTATTTCATTGGAGTTGTTACCTTCTGTTAAGAATACTTCTGTGGCATCATGACCAAGCTCGGCCTAGCGCCATCTAACGTTTAGCGTAGCAGCTGGCAGTGCACAAAAAGCACCACTGTGTGCGTGGGTTGCTGTTGCGCACCAAAAAATGCAACAAGGCAACACGTGATCACACGTGCTAAAATAGGTTAGTCAGTAAGAAACACCAAAAGGGATTAGAGTAAGTGGAAATATGATAAGGAAAAAATTGTACTAATTTTTACATTTTTAGAAATTTTAGAATCGCGATTATGAAGACAAGCAATTGGACTAAAATAAAAAAAACCTTTTCTTATATCTTCTAAAATTTTCTACTCAACAACAACAAAAAACTTGTGTTCTTTATTTAACCCCAAATTATTAATGACATGGCGGACCAACCTCAATCTAACTTCAACTAAATATCGGCATGTAATTGCTTATTATGTGATGAAGCCGACAATGAGTTGATGGTGACATGTGACGGATGCAAATCGCGATTTCACACAACATGTGTTGATTCCAGACTATCGACAAACACAGGTTCTTGTCTGTGCAGTGATTGCTACGATTTCAACGATACGGCCATTCACGCTGCTGCATCAACTCCTAGCCACACGACGCCGCAAGACTATTTGACACTTGCTAAAGGCGACACACGCACTATCGGAATTAATGCAGCACATAACCGGTCGCCCAGAAACACAATAGATCGCTGCGACGTCAATTTAGAAAAGCCTCATTGTCCGTTTGCAACTGTAACATCTGAACCACAATTACGACAAACTGCGTTTTCAAGCCAACGTATCGACGCTGTGGGAGCAACTTCGACCAAAAGAATTCACCCTAACTCACCAAGTGCGCTACAATCGCGCAACCATACACTGCATAAACAAATACTACTACTACGAGAGAAACGGCGGATCTTAGCGGAAGAACGAGAGCTCTTGGCACAGCTGGAAGAGGAGGAAGGTGTAACCAGGCAAACAAGCGGGTGTAATCAACACTTCGTGGCTCCTATAGAAAATATTATTCAGCCCGATCGATGCTCGCATGCCCGACACCCAGGCCCAATTCGAGCAAACATTTTGCCTGCATCACCTGCAACACTTAATTCAACTCAGCCTCTTACCAACGCTCATATAGCAGTTCGAAAAGGGCTGAGTAGAGAACTTCCTCAGTTTAGTGGCAAACCGGAAGAGTGGCCCCTGTTTAAAGCGACGTATGATCAATCGACTGAGCTGTGTGGATTCTCTGACGCTGAGAATTTACATCGACTACGTAATGCACTTGAAGGACCAGCACGTAATGCAGTAAGGAACCTTTTGCTTCACTCGTCGTGCGTAGCTCGCATTATGTCGACATTGGCGATGAAATTTGGTCGACCTGAGCTGATCATCGACGTTTTGCTTACACAAGTACGAGATTTACCGCCACCGAAGGAGTCGCGGTTAGAAACAATAGTGGATTTTGCTATCGAAGTACAAAATGTATGTGCCACCATGAAAGCAGCATCGCTAACAAATCATTTAAACAATCCCGAGTTAGAACAGGAGCTTGTTTGCAAGCTTCCTGGTTTACTGCCAGCCTTCTGGGGTATGCAAAAAATAGAAAAAGGAAATACAAACCTAGAAGACTTCAGCGACTGGCTTTTGCAATTGGCCGTGGGAGCAAATGCTGTTATAATACCAAGCACGGCAGGCAGAATGCATAAACGTGGCGCTCTAAACACACATTTAAATGAATCTCAATTTAACAAAAACGAACCACATGAACAGTGCACTTCATGTCAAGGTACGTGCACTTACGTCAGCCTCTGCAACGTGTTCAGACAGTTAAGCCGTTCCGCCAAATGGGATTTAATTCGGAAACATAACCTATGCAAAAGATGTCTAAAACCTCATGACTTTTTTTCATGCAAAGCAACTACACGCTGCGGCGTCAACGGGTGCCAATATCCACATCACTCGTTGCTGCACCCCAATCAGTCAACATTCAGCAATTCTGCATCACCTGTGGCACCTACATCGAGTGGTGCTATCTGCAACGCACACAGCCAGTGCTACCTATTGTCCTATATGGAAACGGAAAGAGCGTTTCAACTTTCGCATTCTTCGACGATGGTTCATCGCTAACCCTAATGGACGAAGACCTAAGACGCGAACTTAACCTTATTGGCCAACCGCAGCCTCTCTGCCTAAAATGGACTGGAGAGACGCATCGCTATGAGGATGACTCAATGCGGTTGGACCTTAAAATTTCGGCGCCAGGTGTAGGCAAAAAATTCACCGTAAGAAATGTTCACACAGTTAAACAATTGCTACTACCCCCACAATCGCTAGATGCCTTACAATTGAAAGCACAATACAAGCATCTAAGACGGCTACCATTGCCGTCATACAACAATGCAGTGCCTAGAATTTTGATTGGTATCGATAACAGCAAACTTGGGACCAGTTTAAAGTCAAAGGAGGGCTCTTATTTTGAATCCATTGCCGAGAAGACGCGCCTAGGTTGGACGCTTAAAGGCAATTTGACAGACCAATATGACAACAATGATGAATCAGCTCATCATATATTTTACTTGATGACGAACTGTCGAAATTAGTTCGAGACTACATATGTCTCGACACCGTGTACATAGCCTCCGGACCTAAGTTGGTCAGCGAAGACGACAAACGTGCACTTAACCAATTAGAACGGTTCACTGTGCGCCAAGGGGATCGCTATGAAACCAGCCTATTATGGCGATCTGAAGACGCTCGCTTGCCAGATAGCTACAACATGGCACTACGACGAGCCAACTGTCTACAACATCGCCTTAAAAGTGACCCAGAGCTTGCCTATAAATTGCAAGAAAAAAGTAACCACTACGTTACTAAAGGGTATGCGCGCCGACTACAAACGTCCGAACTCTAGCAGGACCGCTGCTGGTATCTACCAGTGTTTCCAGTCACCAATCCAAATAAACCAGGCAAATTACGATTGGTATGGGACGTGGCAGCTCAAGTACAAGGCGTTTCGCTGAACTCACAACTACTTACAGGACCCGATCAACTCCTTAATATGTATACTGAGAAGATTTCGACAGCACCGAATCGCCATTGGGGGCGATATAGCAAAGATGTTTCACCAGGTGTGAGTCCGCGAGCTTGATCAATATTGCCAGCGCTTTCTATGGTATGAATTGGGTGCGATGGAACCCACTACATATGTTCTTCAGGTCATGACGTTCGGGGCTACATGTTCACCAAGTTGCGCTCAGTTTGTTAAAAACAAAAACGCTGCGCAGTTTAAACAACAATTACCTCGAGCGGTGGACAGCATCATAGAGAATCATTATGTAGATGATATGTTGGACAGCGTAGACAACGTCACCGAAGCTATACAGCTTGCCAATGACGTAAAGTACATCCATTCAAAAGCCGGATTCGAAATACGCAACTTGGTGTCCAACTCACCTAACGTGTTAAATGCCCTGGTAACCAATCAAACTTCAGCAGTACGGCTTGCAGACGAAGATTACCTCACAATGGAGAAAATCTTTGGGCATGTGGTGGCTTACTAATGAAGACTGTCTAACATTCGTCGTATCGCCACATAAAAAACGGCATGACATTATGCAGGGAATACGAAAGCCTACAAAGCGCGAAATGCTTAGTGTTGTAATGTCCATCTATGATCCTCTAGGCCTTATCGGTCACTATGTGATGTACGCTAAGATGATATTACAAGAAATTTGGCGCTCCGGCTGCTCCTGGGACGAGCTCATACCGGATGTTCATCATCAGAGGTGGCTACGATGGCTCCGGCTGCTACCTGAAGTTGAACACACGCGCATTTCCAGATGCAATTTTCGTACTGGTTTGCCGGATGCTTGTAACATTGAGCACCACACATTCGTTGATGCTAGTGAGGAAGGTTACGCTGCGGTAAGCTACTTTGTATATACAAGCAATACTAAAATCGAATGTTCTTTAATTGGCAGCAAAACAAGAGTTTCTCCACTAAAATTGATGTCCATACCTCGGCTAGAACTTCAGGCCGCGGTCCTAGGCGCGCGACTAGCCACAAGCATTCAAAAATCGAATACATTCGATTTGACTGCGACAACATTTTGGACAGATTCCAACACTGTCCTGGCTACGATCTGATCACCGCAAATACCAACAGTTCGTGGCGTTCCGTGTGAGTGAGATTTCGGAAATAACGTTGCTAACTGGCGATGGGTTCCTTCCGCTGAAAATGTTGCTGATGATGCCACAAAGTGGAACAAAAACCCCGACCTGTCAAACCACAGCAGATGGCTAAACGGACCAGCATTCTTAAGGCGAAAGAAATCTGACTGGCCACTACCCACCAGTAAAGTGGAAAAAACTCAGGAAGAACTAAGGCCAAAGTACGTCGCGGTGCATTCACCTGTCGTGAGTGTACCATATGTCAATTTACCTATCCAATTCGAACGCTTTTCGCGATTTCGGACTTTGACACGTGTAGTTGCCACCGTCGTAAATAGCGCTCAGTTATGGTTGGCTACCACGAAAGGAAAGCAAACTTCACGACATGCAATAACCAGCAATGATTTCCAGCTAGCTGAACTGATCCTGATTCGTACAGTTCAATACTACCGGTTCCCTGACGAAATCTCAACCCTAACTCACAATAAAGGTATCAACAAATCAAGCTCCATTTATAAACTTTCACCATACCTTGCAGAAGATGGGCTACTACGCTTGGGAAGCAGAGTAACAGCCAATCTCTATAACGACCCAATCATTCTGCCCAAGGACCACTATGTGACTCAGTTAATAGTGCGGGAGTACCATATAAAGTATCACCACGGCAATTCTGAAACTGTGGTTAATAAGATACGACAAAAATACTGGGTATTTGGACTACGCGTTTTAGCGAATAAAGCTAGGAGTTTATGTCAACTATGTGGTTTTATTTACTTGCCTGACTACACGTGCGGTACACCTGGAGACTGCTAATACTTTATCAACCGACTCGTGCATCATAGCCATCAGGAACTTCATTGCTCGCCGTGGAGTACCAATTGAGCTATGGAGCGACAATGGCAGTAACTTCAAAGGTGCACAAAAGGAACTAATTGAAGCAGTCAAGGCAATAGACAAAGACGAAATAAATCGCGCCTTCACCACAGGCACAACACAATGGAGATTCATTCCGCCATCTTCGCCTCACATGGGAGGCGCATGGGAGCGTTTGGTTCGTTCTGTGAAACATGTTCTTTCACGCATACTACCAGCGTGGACTCCATCTGAAGAACTACTACGTGCTGCATTGCTAGAAGTAGAGATGTGCATCAATTCTCGACCACTAACATACATTCCAATTGAGCATTCAACAGACGAAGCACTAACACCAAACCATTTTTTGTTAGACAGCTCATCTGGGACCAAACCTCTGGTAGAAGCGGCAAGTGACGGTGTCGTGCTAAAACGACACTGGAAAGCAGCCCAACAGATAGCCAATAATTTCTGGAAACGCTGGATGGCTGAATATTTGCCAGTAATAACACGCCGCTGTAAATGGTTTGAAAAGGTAAAACCAATAGAAGTGGACGAGCAAGTGTACATAGCTGATGCGGAAGTTCCAAGAAACTGCTGGCCACGTGGTCGTGTAATAGCAGTCAGGAAATCTAATGATGGACAAGTGCGAAGTGCTACAGTCAAAACGAAATGCAACAAGGCAACACGTGATCACACGTGCTAAAATAGGTTAGTCAGTAAGAAACACGAAAAGGGACTAGAGTAAGTGGAAATATGATAAGGAAAAAATTGTACTAATTTTTACATTTTTAGAAATTTTAGAATCGCGATTATGAAGACAAGCAATTGGACTAAAATAAAAAAACCTTTTCTAATACCTTCATTTTCAATAATAATGTTCTGAATAATCAAACATGCCATTGTTATTAACATTGGCATTGGTACGTTGAACATCAATATATGTATGTATTCTGAATTTCTTTTTTAAAACCCCAAATGTCTCTTCTACAAAAATCCGAATCGAGCTTAGAATTGCATTATACTTCGTTTGCATTGGCGTTAAGAATCCTTTATCACGATAAGGCCATAATAAATGTTCCTAGAGGATCACATCCATCTCCCAAAATATGGTGATTTGGAACATATTAATTATGGCTTTCCTGCTTGGGCTCATTTGCCTAACCGATGCGTCATGACATGCACCTGGGTAGCCGATAAATACATCTATGAAAAAAAAAAATAATATTTAACTTGAGAATAAAATAATTTATGGTAAAAAAGATTAACTAAATATTTATTTGAGCAATGATTGAGTACGTTTCCTTTCGATTGCGATAACTGATTTTCTTTATTTTTTTAACTTTGTCCTTAACAAGTTCATCCAAAAACCTTAATTTGTACCTTGTGTCCGAATAGGTAGCAAACGAATATAATGTATTGCGACCACGAAATCTTAAATTGATGTCTTCAATTATTATACTCTTCACGGGAGTGAAAGTATTATAAGTTTGTCATGAAGTTTGTAACACACAGAAGGAGACATCGCAGACCACATAAAGTACACCCAAATCTTTTTTTCACGGTGGATACGTTCCTTAGAAAACCGTGCAAAAAAATATCGTGTAAAAATATACATGCGACATATGGTAAATTTGGGGATATGTTCCAAAACTTTAAAAAATCTTGAAAGATTGAAAATCTATATATATTTCCTCCAAAAACCGTGCATAAAAAGTAAAAATGAAATCCATGTTATTTATAAAACAAGAACAATTTTTGGTAGTTGCATTTTTCCTGATGCGCAACACATGCCATCTGGCTCATGTTTAAATTTGAGTGCATAACAATGGGTACATTCTTTGTCCATTGCAGCTGTCTGTGTCGTTGTTCGAGATGCACGCAATTGCAACATGCTTTCCCGCTCATTTTTGTTGTCGGCAAAAATGTCAAATTGGCATTTTTTTTTTTTTTTTGTATGGAGTAACGGTCACTTTGTTTTCCAGTTTGCAAATTTACCAAGTTTGCCACGTTGCGTGAATGCTTTTATTGTCTCTCATTGTGCAAAATATATTTTTTCCGGAAATTGAAGTCGTTTGAACGGAATTGGTAAATCGCTAGGGATCATCGGTATCCTACGAATATGAGCTAACTGACCTGCTGCAGAGCCGGTAATAATGGTCTCTACAATAAAATTTTTGTTTTTTATAAGTATCCTCGTCCCATTTCACATGTTAGGGGGGCTTAAAAATCTCAAAAGCACATTCATGAGTACGTTTTTTTTTTTACTTTACTGCACATTTCTGGACGAAACACACTGTCTCTCTCTTGACCCGCTCTTAGTCAACATCATATTAAGAAAGAAGAGAACGAAGTGCCCAAAACTCTCCCTTAGTAATTAATAAATGAGAAAAACAAATACAATAATAATGCTGTTGTTATATACCACAAAATTCAAGAAACATAGTATAGATTTCTGATACCTTGGGTTACATTATTGTAATTTTCGTAGGGATCTCTTATTTTCTTGAAAATAAAATAGTCTATGATACTCGCTTAAAATGTAGCTTTCAATAGGTAAAAGATTTTTTAAAATAAGTTAAGCAGTCTATTCAATACAAATAAAAAATACAAGCATCTCCTCTTCATAATATTAGTAATCTTTATATATAAAATTCGAGTGTACAAAATTGTGTGACTATTTTTCTCCTAAATGGCTAGACCAATTTCGATAAATTTTTTTTTATTTCACCGGTAGGTGGCGCTGTTTGTGAGATCAAAGCACTTTTTTTTACTAATTTTTTAATATTTTTTATCTAGCGCACACTATACTAAGCCGATTTTAATATTTTTTTTTTTTAAATGACAAATGAAATCTAAGGATAGAGTTGCTTACTTACTTATTTGTTCAGTTTTTAACTTTTAATATAATGTTTTTAATCATAAATTTTTTTGAAAACCACTTCAAGACCAATCATAAAAAGTTTTGTACGTTTTTAATGCTTCGGTTGTTGTATTATTCTTTTCATTTATTGAGTACGCACAATAGTATTGTGCTCTTTGTTTTTTTTATACTCTTCATGGGAGTGAATAGTATTATAAGTTTGTCATGAAGTGTGTAACACACAGAATGAGACATCGCATATATATTTGTGATCAGCTCGATGAGAAGAGTTGATTTAGCCATGTCCGTCTGTTCGCAAAACTAGTTCCACAATTTTTGAGCTAGAAAGCTGAAATTTTGTACATAGGTTTTTACCAAACGCTGAACATTTGTCGGAATCAGCCGAATCGGACCACTAAAGGGGTTACCTCCCATACAAACCCCCTTTTAAAATGATGTTCTAATTAGAAAACGTTTTTTGTTTTTTGACTTATTGAACTGAAATTTGGCCACTATAAGTTTTTGTTCCATATCCATCTGCCATGTAAATTGCATGATCCTAGGGTTACAAGCAAGGGTACCTCACATACAAACTCACATTAAATGACAAACTTATAAAGAGTATAAGTACGATAAAAATACAATGCAACTCAATCTTTGTACTTTGTTGATACTCAAACTGTAACAGAGAGAATATGGTGATGCTAAGAAAGGAAGGTTGGATGCAACCCGGAGGAGCGTGAAGAGTATTACATATTTAGCATAGCCAATGATAGCCTTCTTTCTGGTTTTTATTTTTTTTTTTGGAAATTTTGATATGGGTTGTGAAAAGGAGTGAGAAATGTGACGTCGCGCGCAATCACAAAATGCAAATATACCTCCGCTAAAACTTCGTTAAAAAGATGCGGATGCGAAGTTCCCTAATCGTCACAATATGTACTTGCATCACCATCACCATAAAAACATCTTGCTCACATACAGTAACTTTTTTGCTTAAATTAAAGTAGATCACTCTTGAAAAAACATTAAAAAATCATGGAGAAAAGTGACCGCCGTAGGTGTTTAAACCACCCAGATAAGTTTTGTTATGTTTTTGGGAAATAAATATATTTATTAAATCTCAAGGAAGAGTTCTAACTGACAAGATTAAAAATGTGTATTTGCGTTATTTTGGTCATGCATTGGTGCAAGATAAGGGATGTTTTTCATTGTACGATTCTTAAAGGAAGAAATACATTTCAGGATGTCACCTGGCTGCACAATCCCTTGGCGAATCATTTATCGTATTTTGCCAGAACCACACTCTTTAAGTGGTTGCGATTCGACTAGCAGCTGCATCGTTGGATTTTGTACAAAAAGCTTAAGGCATTTGGGAAATTCATACCTAAGTATCGAACATTTCAGAGTTTTAGAAACTATTTGTACCTATCTTTTATCAAAAAAAAAAAAAAATATATATATCCGGATATCGGCATCGGCTTAAATTAATTAAAAGTAAGTTGCACATCAGATGCTCTACATTCATAACCGAGTTAGACAGCGCCATGATTTAAATCATTCATGATGCGACTATTGATTCGAGTCCCATTTGACAACCACAACAGGGAAAATGACAAAACTGGGGGGTTGTTGTTGTAGATGTGATTCGATTGAAGGATTCGAATCTCAAATTGATATGCTCAGATTCGGTTTTTTTGAAAGGTCACTCTTAGCAGTGTTGGTCAATTTTCCCATGTTAGTTGGCAGCATTTTTATAATATCGTTAACAACATCCAGAATGCGGTCATCATATGTTGCATACTAGGGTGGGTCGTTTTAACACTTTTTTTTTAGGTGGAATCGCTATACCCGGCAAAAGTTGTCTACCCATGTGGACATTACGTGTGCAAAATTTTTTTTGGAATCCGATAATATCTTCTGTCGGAACTATGGCGTGAAAGTTTTGAGATTTGCCCGAAAAAAACACTATAATTAGCAAGATACGCATGCTTTACTTTTCGACCTTTTTTTATCATTGCGGTAAGGTCAGGCATATCAAAAATAGAAGTTTATCTATCAAATGACGGTTCTGTGACCGCAGTGGATAATAACATTTTTTCTTGGAATATTATATTCCAAAATAGTAAAGTAGAGTAAAAATCGTATTTCGTGCCGCTCTTAGCTCACTTGTCCATAACTGCTATGAAAATGATCCAGAACCCACCACGTGGAGGTAGCTGCACATTGGGTTCCACCACCAGCCCTACCCATCCAACCTACCATATATAGGGAATCTTTCATCAACTTCCTGATATCCGGGCCAACGAAAATGCCTTCTTTTATTTTTGCGTCACTTATACCAGGAAATTTCTTTCCTATGTACTGGAAACATTCTCCTTGATGGTTCAATGCCTTCACGAGCTGCTTCATAAGCCCCAGTGCAGTGGAGGTAGAAGTATTTTTGATGATGGTACTAGTGGAGATTTGATCACATTCATTGATCCTGGCGTCAAACTTTCTCTAGGTGGCCATGTTTTCTTCTGCCAGTATTTCTCACGCGCTCTGCTGTCCCACTGACACAAAAAACATGGATATTTGGTGTATCCAGATTGTTAACCCACGATCATTGTTACAATTTTCAAATCTCCGCAAATACTCCATGCGTGAGAATCATATTTGATAGCCTTTAGCAGAATTATCAAGTTTTCGTATGTTTCTTTCATATGAACCGAATGAGAAACTGGTATCGAAGCATATTTGTTTCCATTATGCAGCAATACTGCTTTCAAACTTCTTTTAGAGGAATCAATAAAAAGTCTCCATTCCTCTTTTCCATTCCTGTACCAATAGTACGTCGTCTCTGGAGAAAGTAAATTCCTTTCTTTCAAACGGGAGCCTAGAATTTCAGCGTTTTCTTCACTCAGTGACAAATGTCGTACCGTCATTAAGAAAATTTTGATTGATGAGCTGAGGACTCTTATCTACTTGTATTTAATCAAATTCAGTTTCATCTTCCTTATCCTCAAGATCATGAAAATCAACTGATTTTATTTTTGGATGGTACAGGAAAGTCAGGGCCATGTGAAATTGCCTTTTTTACTGACGAGACATCAGCATATTGGATGCTATTCTTAGTTCTAGCATTAAGTCCTTGGAGTTTACTTTGACAAAAATAGCAGTCGTCATGGGAATAATCAAATCACATCCAAATCAAAGGAACTGCAAAAGCCATTGCATTAGAACTATGATTCCATAAAGAAAGAGTCGATACGCAAGTTATGCAACAAAAATGTGGGACCCAACTCTTATCCTGATTGTTAATTTCTCTGCCAAAATAAAATTGATAATGAACTTTTACTTGTTTAGTAATTTTACGTCTCTGTTTTTGAAGCGTTAACTTACCACAAATATAACAAAGTTTGTCTGGATCATTCACGCATTTCCGGGACGACATTTTTCTAATAGAAAGAGAGGCTACAATCACAAGACTGATAAAAAAAGCAACAGAACAAAAAAATGAGAGATGAAGAAAACAATAAAACATAAATTCACAATAGGCACGAACTACTTTACACCCAGTACTGGTGGAATCCACGGTATCCATCAATACTGTAGATGTTAAGCTAGCTAGTAAACTGTTCCATGAAAAACGGGTGCAATGGGCTTTATCATCATTTAGCCCATACAAATCTCCAGGGCCTGATGGGATATACCCTTGTCTGCTCCAACATGGAGCCAAGTACATTGTCCCAAAACTGGCCAGTATATTCCGAGCAAGTCTCTTGCTGGGGCATATCCCTACGAAATGGGCTGAAGTCAAAGTAGTGTTTATACCAAAGGTAGGGCAAAAGCCAGAACAGCTACCTAAATCTTATAGACCTATAAGTCTCAGCTCATTTTTCCTGAAATCAATGGAAAAAATTTTGGATCATTATATAAGGAATAACAACCTTATAAATTTTCCTTTGCAAAAACTGCAATTTGCATACCAACGTGGCAAATCAACAGAAACTGCAATACATAGTTTAACAACTATCATTGAAAAGGGCTCTTGATTCCAAACAAATAGCTCTATGTGCATTTATTGATATATCAGGAGCCTTTGATAATACTTCATATGAGGCAATAGAAAATGCCCTTCTACGGAAAGAAGTACCCACACCTATTATTAAATGGATAATAGCTATGCTTGAATCACGGACTATTAATTTACAACTTGGAGGAGAATTAAAATCTATCACAGCCACAAGAGGTTGTCCACAAGGGGGTGTACTCTCTCCACTTCTGTGGACTTTAGTGATGGATGAACTCCTCTACAAGCTTAATGGTCTAGGTTTCAATACACAAGGTTATGCAGATGACCTAGTTGTATATATTGTGGGCTGGCATGAGCAGACTATCTCTGACCGCATGCAACAAGCCCTAAAAATAATAAATAAATGGTGCAGTGAGAAAGGGCTCTCCATTAACCCATCAAAAACTGTGCTGGTACCATTCACCAGGAAGAGAAACACTACTCTCAAATGTCCTGTGTTAAATGGCATCACAATCCAATTTTCCAATGAAGCGAACTATCTAGGAGTTATCCTTGATAAAAAGCTAACGTGGAACCAACATCTAAATAAAGTTACAAAAAAGGCTACAAGGGCATTCTTTGCCTGCACTAGACTTTTTGGTAAGACATGGGGTCTAAATCCCAAAATGACCTACTGGACATTCACTACGGTCATTAGACCAATGGTCACTTATGCTTCCATTGCATGGTGGCCTAAGGTCAAACAAAGGAATGCAGTAAATATACTAAGTAAACTGCATCGACTTGTTTGTGTCAGTATCACAGGGGCCATGAAAACGTGTCCCACTGACGCACTAGGGGTGCTCTTATACATCCCACCATTACCTATCCTAATAGAAAAGGAAGCTACTATAAGCGCCTTGAGATTGGAAGGTATTGCCGACTTAAAAGGGGGCAATATTAAGGGACACCTAAAAATTTTAGAAAATTTTCTAGACAGTCCCATTTTGCATAGAGATGATACTCTATTGTCTAAAACTATCTTCTTCAAACTTTTTCAAATCATTATCAATGATCGTGAAGACTGGAGAACTAACTCTATTAAATTCAAACCCGGCTCCCAGATATGGTTTACAGACGGGTCTAAACTTGAAAATGGTAGAACAGGGGCGGGAATTTATGGCCCTAAATTCAAAAAATCAATCCCAATGGGTACCTACCCCAACAATATTTCAAGCGGAAATGTATGCCATTGAAATTTGTGCGAGGGAATGTCTTCGCAGGAAAATGAGAGGAGTACATATTTACATACTCTCGGATAGTCAAGCGGCCTTAAAAGCCCTACAGTCGGTCACTTTCACTTCAAAGATGGCATATGACTGCCTTAACCTGTTAAATGAACTGGGTAACTTTAATACTGTTGTATTAAGGTGGGTACCAGGACATGAAGGTCATGAAGGCAATGAAAAGGCCGACTACTTGGCTAAACAAGGGGCAATCATGCCCTTTTACGGTCCTGAGCCTTTCTGTGGTCTCTCGAAAAGCCACAAAAACGAAGAAATCAGGAAACTTGAGGAAAAGAGTTTTCTAAAACACTGGGTGAACTCCACCGGACAACGCCAGGCAAAACTATTCCTCACTCTTTCAAAGAGTACCTCGAATAAGCTTCTCTCACTCAGTAGAGTAGACTTACGCATTTTGACTGGATACTTCACGGGTCATTGCAATCTAAGGTATCATCAAAATAAGTTAGGTCTTTCCGACACTGACGTATGCCGATTTTGTGAACTGGATAAAGAAAGTTCAGAGCATATACTCTGCAAGTGTCCTGCACTCGGTAGACATAGACTTCACCACCTCGGTGACACTGTTGTTAATCCACACAAATTGTGGAACAACAAACCCCAAGATATGTTAAGATTCATCAAAAGTCTAAACATATAGGGTTTCTATTAAATAGGGCTATGTACAATAGATCTTACTGGTCGCTGTGCTATCGGGCCCATTATTATTATTATTACTTTACGAATTGTAAATGGAGAACATAAATTAACTAAAAAGAGTTTGTGATAATGGAATGAGATTTAGAGACCTTTAATCGGCGCTGCCATGGCAATGTGATACGTCTATTTCTGCATGTCAATTTTTCTTATCCGGTGGAAAAGGATTTTTTTTCTCTATTATGTTGATAATAAAAGCATCAGCTGGAACCGAGAAAAGAGATAAAAATTATTTCCAATTTTCAGACATCAATTAACAATGAAAAATCGAAAATTCATGAAAACCGTATTGAACGACATTAAATTGAGAATGCGAAGCAATAAAGAAAAAAATTCAATGAAATTAATGCCACCTGAATTGAGCGCACTCATGAGAATGAGAAAATCATAGCAATGGAAACTAAATTCATTGGAATTGTAGACAAACATAGTTCAATAAAACTCAACACTAGTCAAATTCGAAGTCCAGTATAAATCTAAGAATTTTTAAATTATTCAGTATCCCTTATTGACCAGATGTTTTGACTTTTTGGAATCTGAACGCATGTTTGAATAGAGCACCAAGATACTCAACACCTTATTAGTCGAAAATAGTTTTCTTGAAACATTTAAAAATCCCGTGTCGGTCGGAAACTCGTTTTTCAGTGCAGAACTGATATGGTTAAAACGACGTATCTTATAGAAAAAAAATCGTAGCTGAATGGTCAATACTGGAAATTGAAGGTGAAAAGACATCCTAAACGATGATCTATGTGGCTGCTCATGTGACATTGGTTCGAAAATGGGTAAAAACCGTAGTTTTCGCACCTTTGGGTTCTCCAATAAGATGTGTTATTTTGAAAAGCCCGCTATTTCGGTAGATGCCACTATTAAACTGTCATTTTTTTACATTTGACAAGTAGAAACTGCGCCATTAATAAAAGTGGAACGATACACTCTTCAACAACGCATTGAAATTATTAAAATTCACTATAAAAATGGTGAAAATTTGGCAGAGCCGGTTCGTTAAACTAAAACATTTTTGGGTCGTCGTGAAGCACTTGTCGGACAGCAATACAGAAATTGGTGGAAAAATTCGAGCTGTTGGGACAAGTTTGTGATTTGAAAAATAAAACCCGTGCACGTCGCTCAAGAACAACTGAGAATACTGCTGCTGTTGCCCAAAGTGTTGAAGAAAACCCAGGTTTGTCCATTCCTAATCGTTCTTTGGAATTGGGCATTCCACAAACGTCATAACACCGTATTTTGCATAAAGACTTGGGTCTTAAGGCTTATAAAGTTTAGTTAACACAAGAACTCAAGCCGGCCGATCATCAACAACGTCGTGTCTTTGCTGATTGTGTCCTTGAAATGAATAGAAATGATCCGGCATCCCATCGAAAAATCATCTTGACTGGTGAGGCCCATTTCCACCTCGGTGGTAACGTGAACAAGCAAAATTGTCGTTTGGTGCGGTTTATAGGCCGGCGGGGTCATTGGACCTTACTTTTTCGAAAATGAGGCTGGAGCAACAGTTACGGTGAATGGATTGCGCTATCGAGAGATGATTAATGATTTTTTTATGGCCGGAATTGGATGGTATTGATCTGGACAACGTTTACTTTCAACAAGACGGCGCTACGTGCCACACAAGCAACGAAACCATTGATCTTTTACGGGTAAAGTTTCTGGACCGTGTTATCTCTCGAAGAGGTGATCACAATTGGCCACTGAGATCTTGTGATTTGACACCTTGCGACTTCTTCCTTTAGGGCCACGTAAAAGATAAGGTCTACGCCAATAGCCCAGTGTCGATTCAGGACCTCAAAGATGGAATTCGTGAGGCTATCGAGGACATAGGGCAGCCACTTTGCGATTTGGTTATGGAAAATTTCATGAAAAGGATACGGTCCTGTAAGCGTGGTCGTGGTGGCTATTTGCCTGATGTTGTTTTCCATTATTAACGGCATACCTTCCTCTTTATAATGAAATAAACATCCGATCATTTATCTCAAAAAATGCCATTTTTCTTTGAATATCAAAATAACACCTCTTATTGGAGAAAACTGTATATCTAAGGCGACCAATTC
>JBAMAV010001143.1:0-22072 GCA_037043315.1 Amiota communis | reverse complement strand
AGAATTTAAAGTGGGATAAAATAATAATAAAAAATTAAATAATTATTATGATAAAAGGTTAATTGTTTTAATCTACATAATTCTTAAACCATTGTGGTCGGAAAATAAAGTTGTTTTATTTTTAAGAAATAATCAAACAAAAATCCAAATAAAGAATCAAAAAACATCTAATAAAGAGGAATTTAAATTATTTTATAAGAGAATTGTGTAAACATTTGATGAGTGATTGTGAACTAGTCAAGCTCTTCGAAAAGTTAAAGGTAGTGTCAGATATTGAGAACTCGACAATGGACGCAAATCAACTAAGAATAATTTTAGAGACAGCAGTAAAGTCTGCATTAGACCAACAGAAAACGACATTTGATCAGAAATTACCAGATACAGTAATCGAAACATACAAACCGGCTACCTTACCAGCAGTAATAAAAGGTGAAATACCACTTGACTTAGTCAAGTCCTTACCAGAATTCGATGGAACTCCATCAAAATACGTATCCTGGCGACAGGCAGCTCATACGGCATACAAGCCATTTGAGAAGGATACAAACAGCCTAAGGCATTTTCAGGCAATAGGGATTTTAAGTAATAAAATATCAGGTGCTGCTGATGCAACGTTGTCTTCTTTGAACACGGTTCTTAATTTTAAGGCCATCATTGCTAGGCTAGACTTCACCTATTCGGATAAACGTCCGATTTATCTCATAGAACAGGAATTGTCGACATTAAGGCAAGGCAGCTTGTCAGTTCTGCAATTCTATGATGAAGTTGAAAAAAAGTCAACGCTATTGACAAACAAAACAGTAATGTCATACGACTGTACAGTAGCAACTCCTATGTGTGAAAAGTATAGGGCAGATGCCTTGCGGGTATTCATTTCAGGGTTAAGAAAGCCTTTATGCGATATTCTTTTCGCGTCTCGACCTTCAGACTTACCGACCGCTTTAGCTTTAGCTCAGGAAGTAGAGGCAAATCAGGAGCGATACCGTTTTGCCACAGGTTTCGCTGCTCGAAATCACGACGATGACGCAACAGTTCAACGTCAACGTGATATTCTGCCATCTAATACTAAGTTCATTTTTAAATATAAAAAAATTAAAATATTAAATAAAATCCAAACAAAGAAGTTGTCCAAATTTTCTAAAACGAAATGAAATTGTTGTAACAAACATTTATGAATGAAAGTAATGGAATCAAGAAAGTTATAGCGATATCAACTTAACTTCAAATTGAATTAAAAAAAAATTCATAATATTCGAAAAATAAATACCATGAAAGGAAACTTATTTATTATCAATCACCATCTTAAGGATCAGCCACGTAAGGATTAGATAAAAGTTAACCAAACTGATGATAATCTACAGACTATTTGTACTGGTTTAAGTAAGTTTCTCAATAAAAGCAATTAAAATATATCATTTGTTAAAAAATAAGAAGAAAAAGAGGGAAGAAACCTATTGAAATTTTTAGATCTGACAGGCAGGAAAATTAAAGGAAGAAATTACGCATAAATTAAGACAAACCCAATCAAAAGACCTGGAGAACCATAACAAAGCTAGGCAAGAAAAGAAATATGAGGTAGGAGATAGAGTTCTGATAAAATCAAACCGAAGATTGGGAAATAAGCTCACGCCACTCTGCACTGAAGGTGTTGTGCAGGCAGATTTACGAACCACCGTTCTCATCAACGGGAGGGTGATTCATAAGGATAATATAAAATAATTCGCACTCTTTTAGGATATTAGAGTCACCTTTTATATTTTTTTCCCTTTAAATGAGAAGGTGTCAGTAAAGAGACTTCAAACATGAACAATGCCTCAGATACATCGCTCTCTCAAACATTTATCTCTGATGTTGCTTCTTTCAATATGGTTCCATCAAAACTCTGCTCGACAGAATGAAATGAAAAGTTTACTTCGTTCGCATTGTTACAGTACTAAAATTAAAACCAAAACTGACGTTGAACGCAACAGTTCAAAGTCAACGTGATATTCTGCCATCTAATACTAAGTTCATTTTTAAATATAAAAAAAATAAAATATTAAATAAAATCCAAACAAAGAAGTTGTCCAAATTTTCTAAAACGAAATGAAATTGTTGTAACAAACATTTATGAATGAAAGTAATGGAATCAAGAAAGTTATAGCGATATCAACTTAACTTCAAATTGAATTAAAAAAAAATTCATAATATTCGAAAAATAAATACCATGAAAGGAAACTTATTTATTATCAATCACCATCTTAAGGATCAGCCACGTAAGGATTAGATAAAAGTTAACCAAACTGATGATAATCTACAGACTATTTGTACTGGTTTAAGTAAGTTTCTCAATAAAAGCAATTAAAATATATCATTTGTTAAAAAATAAGAAGAAAAAGAGGGAAGAAACCTATTGAAATTTTTAGATCTGACAGGCAGGAAAATTAAAGGAAGAAATTACGCATAAATTAAGACAAACCCAATCAAAAGACCTGGAGAACCATAACAAAGCTAGGCAAGAAAAGAAATATGAGGTAGGAGATAGAGTTCTGATAAAATCAAACCGAAGATTGGGAAATAAGCTCACGCCACTCTGCACTGAAGGTGTAGTGCAGGCAGATTTAGGAACCACCGTTCTCATCAACGAGAGGGTGATTCATAAGGATAATATAAAATAATTCGCACTCTTTTAGGATATTAGACTCACCTTTTATATTTTTTTCTCCATCAAATGAGAAGGTGTCAGAAAGAGACTTCAAACATGAACAATGCCTCAGATACATCGCTCTCTCAAACATTTATCTCTGATGTTGCTTCTTTCAATATGGTTCCATCAAACCTCTGCTCGACAGAATGAAATGAAAAGTTTACTTCGTTCGCATTGTCACAGTACTAAAATTAAAACCAAAACTGACGTTGAACGCAACAGTTCAAAGTCAACGTGATATTCTGCCATCTAATACTAAGTTCATTTTTAAATATAAAAAAATTAAAATATTAAATAAAATCCAAACAAAGAAGTTGTCCAAATTTTCTTAAACGAAATGAAATTGTTGTAACAAACATTTATGAATGAAAGTAATGGAATCAAGAAAGTTATAGCGATATCAACTAAACTTCAAATTAAATTAAAAAAAATTCATAATATTCGAAAAATAAATACCATGAAAGGAAACTTATTTATTATCAATCACCATCTTAAGGATCAGCTACGTAAGGATTAGATAAAAGTTAACCAAACTGATGATAATCTACAGACTATTTGTACTGGTTTAAGTAAGTTTCTCAATAAAAGCAATTAAAATATATCATTTGTTAAAAAATAAGAAGAAAAAGAGGGAAGAAACCTATTGAAATTTTTAGATCTGACAGGCAGGAAAATTAAAGGAAGAAATTACGCATAAATTAAGACAAACCCAATCAAAAGACCTGGAGAACCATAACAAAGCTAGGCAAGAAAAGAAATATGAGGTAGGAGATAGAGTTCTGATAAAATCAAACCGAAGATTGGGAAATAAGCTCACGCCACTCTGCACTGAAGGTGTAGTGCAGGCAGATTTAGGAACCACCGTTCTCATCAACGAGAGGGTGATTCATAAGGATAATATAAAATAATTCGCACTCTTTTAGGATATTAGACTCACCTTTTATATTTTTTTCTCCATCAAATGAGAAGGTGTCAAAGAGACTTCAAAAATGAACAATGTTTCAGATACATCGGTCTCTCAAACATTTATCTCTGATGTTGCTTCTTTCAATATGGTTCCATCAAACCTCTGCTCGACAGAATGAAATGAAAAGTCTACTTCGTTCGCATTGTTACAGTACTAAAATTAAAACCAAAACTGACGTTGAACGCAACAGTTCAACGTCAACGTGATATTCTGCCATCTAATACTAAGTTCATTTTTAAATATAAAAAAAATAAAATATTAAATAAAATCCAAACAAAGAAGTTGTCCAAATTTTCTAAAACGAAATGAAATTGTTGTAACAAACATTTATGAATGAAAGTAATGGAATCAAGAAAGTTATAGCGATATCAACTAAACTTCAAATTAAATTAAAAAAAATTCATAATATTCGAAAAATAAATACCATGAAAGGAAAGGAAATTATTTATTATCAATCACCATCTTAAGGATCAGCCACGTAAGGATTAGAAAAAAGTTAACCAAACTGATGATAATCTACAGACTATTTGTAATGGTATAAGTAAGTATCTCAATAAAAGCAATTAAAATATATCATTTGTTAAAAAAAAGAAGAAAAAGAGGGAAGAAATCTATTGAAATTTTTAGATCTGACAGGCAGGAAAATTAAAGGAAGAAATTACGCATAAATTAAGACAAACCCAATCAAAAGACCTGGAGAACCATAACAAAGCTAGGCAAGAAAAGAAATATGAGGTAGGAGATAGAGTTCTGATAAAATCAAACCGAAGATTGGGAAATAAGCTCACGCCACTCTGCACTGAAGGTGTTGTGCAGGCAGATTTACGAACCACCGTTCTCATCAACGGGAGGGTGATTCATAAGGATAATATAAAATAATTCACACTCTTTTAGGATATTAGAGTCACCTTTTATATTTTTTTCCCTTTAAATGAGAAGGTGTCAGTAAAGAGACTTCAAACATGAACAATGCCTCAGGTACATCGCTCTCTCAAACATTTATCTCTGATGTTGCTTCTTTCAATATGGTTCCATCAAACCTCTGCTCGACAGAATGAAATGAAAAGTCTACTTCGTTCGCATTGTTACAGTACTAAAATTAAAACCAAAACTGACGTTGAACGCAACAGTTCAACGTCAACGTGATATTCTGCCATCTAATACTAAGTTCATTTTTAAATATAAAAAAAATAAAATATTAAATAAAATCCAAACAAAGAAGTTGTCCAAATTTTCTAAAACGAAATGAAATTGTTGTAACAAACATTTATGAATGAAAGTAATGGAATCAAGAAAGTTATAGCGATATCAACTAAACTTCAAATTAAATTAAAAAAAATTCGTAATATTCGAAAAATAAATACCATGAAAGGAAACTTATTTATCAATCACCATCTTAAGGATCAGCCACGTAAGGATTAGAAAAAAGTTAACCAAACTGATGATAATCTACAGACTATTTGTAATGGTATAAGTAAGTTTCTCAATAGAAGCAATTAAAATATATCATTTGTTAAAAAAAATAAGAAGAAAAAGAAAAATTTATTAATTAATTATTAATTATATGGGATTAATATGGAACACCGGTGGTAATTATTAAGTGTTATGTGTCTGTGTGTGATTGTATCAATATAGCAAAAAGTATACAGCCTATGTCAGCGAGGATCGGGAGATCCTAAATGCCTGCGTAAAAAGCAGCAATCAAAGTATAATAATAATAATAAATCCATGTTGTAAATGAAATCACTGTCAATCTCATAGATTGAATACTGCAGTAGTAATAAGTAATATAATGTAGTAGTTTAAGTAGTATAAGTAAGCCTTACTGTTAAGCAAACCACTGCGCTATAATATTGAATTAGTAAGTTCGGCCCAATAAGAAACAAATATGTACATTAGAAATACACAGTTATTTTGTATGCGCAAAGCGGAGCCTGTGAGTTGGGCTTCGCCAAAATATAAGTTAAGGCACTCCTTTATCATCTATCTTATACTCTCTCTTTTCTTATCTTTTATTTACTCTTGGACTTGTACTTATATTGATGTTTAAGTTATATTTGAGGTAGTCTCAATTCAGAGCTAATGTAAGACACATAGTGTCGTATAAATAAAGAACCATAAATAAAATACTCAATTTACATACATTTAAGAGCAAAGCAACAAAATGAGTAAGGTTTACAGAGGTTATCGTTTATCGATTTGGCAGTACTAGAATAAAAAATATTCATTTTTCTATCATACATAATTTCTGCCTTTGCAACCTCAAATAAAGCTTTCAATCTAAGTGCAGCAAGTAGTTGCAAAAAGCTTTAGCCTAGTTATAAGCATTAAAAAGCTTTACAAAACAATCCTTACCATTCCTTGCTAAGGAAGGACTTATTGAAGCAACCTCGTACAATGTAAAGCAACCCCAATAATTTTGCGATAATTTTAATAAAATGTTAAAAAAAAAAATATATACAAACTATTACATCGATAAAGAATGAAAAGTATATACGTGTAAATGTATATGTCAATTATTTATTTATAAATAAATTGCTGTCTCAAAATTCAGAAGTGGACATGTTTGTAGAATGTATCTGGTATATTCATTGCAATCGCTACGATAGTTAAAATTGTGCAAAACATCATGGTAAATATAAGTATTGTAGTATATAAGTATATAAGCTAATATGTGTAGTGTATAAGTTAGTCTGTAAGCCCTAATGTGTAACGTAATTCAAAAGAATTGTCTATATGTGCAATATGCATTCAGTTATGGGGCTTCACTGCGGTCTCAAATATTAACATTATACAAAGGTTCCAGTCCAAATTTCTTCGCACTATAGTAGGTGCCCCTTTTTATGTTCGCAACGGTGTCATTCACTGTGACCTCAAGATTGATACGGTTAAAGAGACCATCACTGCGTTTAGCCGCCGCTAAACATCGACTTGAGAACCATATAAACGTCCTTGCAGTGCAACTTCTAGACAACAGCCAGCAACTCTGCAGACTTAAGCTCTATCATCCCTTGGATCTTCCCTTCCGCTTCAATCAGTGACCTAATCCCTATCATACCTAATATAACCTCAAGATACTGAATACCTCATTTAATTTAGCTACTGTCTACATATAATCAATAGATAGATTCTAAATAAATAATAAATTATAAAAAAAAAAAAAACAAAAAAAAAATATGTGCAATATGTTGGTATTAGAGAGCGTGTCGGCATTGTGACAGCTGTCGCACAACGAAAAGGAGAATAAAAGAATCAGTTTTAAATAAGCAATCAAGATAAAACGTTGTGTGCGTTTGTTTATTACCCACAGTATTGACATAATTTTTATTAAACGTGTTCAAAGCACATGTACCAAAACAGTTGCAGTCTTGATCGTGGTGTTGAGTGACTGTAGCAAACATAGATATATAGAGATAGGTAGAAAATAGATAAATAGATATGGATAGATAGAAGATAGATAAAATAGTGTAGTATGTATATGCTTATACAATTATACAATGTATTTCAGCACATACTATTGTAGTAATAAGTAGTGTTACGGCAGTTGTGATCGATAGTCGAGTTGTAATCAGCTGTCGGTCACATAATCGAAAAGCAACCCTGAGAAAGAACCCAAGCCAAAAGAAGCTGCCATTTTTTTTGTCTGTCGTATTTTTTCTGCCGCAAAAAAGGGAAGCCGGTGACGATTCAATTTCAAAACAACGAACAACAACCAACAACGTTAAACAATACAATATAACAATATAACTATAATTTCACTTTCACAATACATTTGAATTCTAATAAATAAATAAACGTTAAAAAATTATAAGATAAAAAAAAGAAGTGAAAACAACCAACATAATTTGAGTTACAGTCGACGATTAATACTCATTGCGAGCAGACGTCAGTATTAAAGCAACGGCAGTATATTTTTCGCTTTGATCTTCTCTTAACACACATACATACACACATACTCGCGTAAAACATAAAATTAATAGGTATATAAAAAATCATTTCTACACGCATCGGACAACAAAAAATTAACTACACTAGTTTATAGAAATAATTAAGTTCATGATGGCCCCCAGGCCACCCAACCTGGGGAGCAATCGGTTTACACCGCTTGCCGAGAGCCCCCCTATGAAAAAACGGAGACAACCACATAAGCTTGATTTAGCCTTTCCTGATCTTCCCACCAAAACGGCTGAAAATCCGAAATACATCATAATGGCTTCAAAGAATACCAAAAAACCCATTTCTGACTTCTCCTGTTTTGCCGTTCATCGTGCCATCCAACTTATCTCCAAGAACGTCATATCCATATCAAATCTTCGCGACGGCAACTTACTATTGTTGGTCAAATCAAAATCAGACGCAGAGAAATTCACCAAAACCACATCACTCACCGGCATTTGTGACATATCATGCAAGCTACATGAGTCCCTCAACATCGTCAAAGGCACGATATACGCCCCTTACCTGGCCTCTATCCCGGCGTTATACTACTGACTTTTGATAACGATACTTGGCCGAAACAGTGGCAGCACAAGCAGCAGTAGCAGCAGCAGCAAGAAGAAGGGTAGCAACACCAGAAGCAGAGAGGCAGAGAAAGAAACACTGAGAAGCCGATCAGCAGCATTTGTGAGTTGGGCGTGAATTGGAAATAATAAATACATAATAAATATAATACAATCTTACATACCATTAAATATATTTGCGAATTATAAATAATAAAGACCTTATAAACATAATACAATACATAATTATGAGTTTCCAAAGCATTTGTGAAAATATAAATATATAATTAATTATATAAGTATATAATTTGTTGTGGTTGGCGTTTGCAGCAATGTACGTAAGGTGCGACACAAATAAATAACTAACAACACTATTTAATAATTTACAATACTGACTTTACTAACACTGGATCTCGAGATCCAACGAAGCCCTCGATAAAGGGACGCGCACTTTTTTATGCAACAAGACAAATCGTATTCCAGACAAGTATTAAAAATTTATAAACATTTATGTAATAATACTATTAAAAATCAATATACAGTCCACATAAAAACAGTGTATTAGTTATTTACATTGGTTATCATACATTTTTGGTCCTATTAGAGACGGATCACTAGTGAAGCAAGTATAAGCAAGGGAGCCAACATGTCACAAATCAATTAAGTGAGCCAACAGGCAACAAATTCAGCAACATAGCAAGTAAGCAAGCCAAGCCAGATGCGGTGTAAAGTGAGGTTAAGGTGAGAGCTGAGAAAGAAAGCAGACGACACATACAAGCAATACGAAGGGATACAAAATGAAATTGATCGACTAACAGAGCCAGAGTTGTTTCGCATAGAGGAGCAATATCATGAAGAAGTAGAAAATAATTATTTTGCAATGAAAGCACAATATGTACGCTTGTTAGAACACAACAATCCGACTCAATTGGAATCTGCGGAACAACACACGTCGAGCAGTGTAACATCGGCATTGCAATCGCTAATGGAAAGCCAAAGTACACTAAACAATTTGATGGAGAGATGAACTCAAAACGCTCAAATAGCAGGCACATCAACACCGCAGATAAGCAGTGAGGAAATGCAATCATCCTCTCAACATGACATTCGATTACCAAGAATTGAAATTCCAGAATTTGACGGCAATCATCTGGACTGGCTTAAATTTCAAGATCTATTCGAAGTAATGGTGCACTCAAAACCATCCATATCAAACGAAGAGAAGTTTGAATATCTACAATCGAAACTCAAAGGCGACGCACTTATTCTTATTAAGCATTTGAAACCTACAAACGATAATTATCAAATCGCATGGGAGATAATAAACAAGAAATACAACAAATCAAATCAGGTTAAAAATACGTATCTAGAGTTGTTACTTAATCAACCAAAAATTAAGACCAGCATCTGCAACAGAACTTAAACGATTCGTCAACAATATCAATGAAAGCTATAATGGGCTTAAGAGAAAGCAACATATGACCAACTAATTCAATTTTTAGAAAGAAGAGTCTTTGAATTGGAGAGCACTCAGAATGGTGTACATCAAGCAATCAATCGGCAGAAAGACCAACAAAGGCAAAGCCAAACACGCACATACATAAGCACTATATTGACATGCACATTATGCAAAGGAGAACACGGCTTGTATCATTGCGACAAGTTCAATGAAATGAAACTTGAAGATCAGCGAATTGTTGTGAAACAAAACAACATGTGTTTTGATTGTCTAAATCATAAAGATTCTTTGCTTAGCACATAGTTGCCTGAGAATAGAGCAAGATCTAGCTCTCCTGCTCTAAGCTCTAATAGTGCAAGCAGCAGACATTCGCGCTTATGTGCTAGAGCATTTATAGCATAAGTCTTCAATGAGAGGTGCCAACTCAACTGGGTGCTGATGGCGTAGTTTCTTCAAAATCGAACTGTCAACCACTTTTGGTTATAATATTATTCGGTGGTAGTGAAATACCTTGGCGGAATTGGCACATAATTCCGTCGTTATTTTGTTATATGCGCAAATTGTTTCAGTAAAAAAACCGGAAAATTGCAATTCTTTCTACCTCATTAGGGAACGTTGAAGGCAGCAACTGCGACAACAACAACAGCGAGTCTGACGAAAAATCAGTAAAAAATGAAGTGCATAACAAAGAGCGCGAAAATTACTTAGCTATGGCAAGAGGTAAGAACGCATTGTCGGTACAAAATGTAAATATGACGTCACCAAGGTTTGCTTTGAATTTCCGAGTTATTGAATACTCAATAAGACCGTTTAGTGGTAGCGATGCGCTTCCAGTGGAAATTTGGGTTAGCGAATTTGAAGAAATGGCTATCCTTATGCAATGGGATGATTTATAAAAGTTGATATGTATTTGCTAAACGTCTGACGAAGATGTTTATAATGAGTGAGCGCGGTATCAAAAGTTGGAAAATGCTGAAAATGGCGCTTATCAGTGAGTTTCAGAAGGAAACTAATTGCGCTCAGTTGCACACATTGATGAGTGGAAGGAAAATTAAAAATAGTGAAACGCTACAAGAATATTTGCTTCAAATGAAAGAGTTAGCGTTGCGTGGTAATATTTAAAACAATGCGCTAATGCAATACGTGATCGATGGCATTGATGATTTGAGTATAAACAAATCGATCTTATATAACGCAAAGAATCTGAAAGAATTTAAAGAAAAACTAAAATGCTACGAAAAGATGCGCGAGAAGTCAGAAAGAATAAAACAATATGATGATAAAAACGCTGATGTCTCAACTAAAAAGGAGATTAAAACGAGTAAAGAATATAACAATACACAAGCACTATATTGGCATGCACATTATGCAAAGGAGAACACGGCTTGTATCATTGCGACAAGTTCAATGAAATGAAACCTGAAGATCGGCGAATTGTTGTAAAACAAAACAACATGTGTTTTGATTGTCTAAATCATAAAGATTCTTTGCTTAGCACATAGTTGCCTGAGAATAGAGCAAAATCTAGCTCTCCTGCTCTAAGCTCTAATAGTGCAAGCAGCAGACATTCGCGCTTATGTGCTAGAGCATTTATAGCATAAGTCTTCAATGAGAGGTGCCAACTCAACTGGGTGCTGATGGCGTAGTTTCTTCAAAATCGAACTGTCAACCACTTTTGGTTATAATATTATTCGGTGGTAGTGAAATACCTTGGCGGAATTGGCACATAATTCCGTCGTTATTTTGTTATATGCGCAAATTGTTTCAGTAAAAAAACCGGAAAATTGCAATTCTTTCTACCTCATTAGGGAACGTTGAAGGCAGCAACTGCGACAACAACAACAGCGAGTCTGACGAAAAATCAGTAAAAAATGAAGTGCATAACAAAGAGCGCGAAAATTACTTAGCTATGGCAAGAGGTAAGAACGCATTGTCGGTACAAAATGTAAATATGACGTCACCAAGGTTTGCTTTGAATTTCCGAGTTATTGAATACTCAATAAGACCGTTTAGTGGTAGCGATGCGCTTCCAGTGGAAATTTGGGTTAGCGAATTTGAAGAAATGGCTATCCTTATGCAATGGGATGATTTATAAAAGTTGATATGTATTTGCTAAACGTCTGACGAAGATGTTTATAATGAGTGAGCGCGGTATCAAAAGTTGGAAAATGCTGAAAATGGCGCTTATCAGTGAGTTTCAGAAGGAAACTAATTGCGCTCAGTTGCACACATTGATGAGTGGAAGGAAAATTAAAAATAGTGAAACGCTACAAGAATATTTGCTTCAAATGAAAGAGTTAGCGTTGCGTGGTAATATTTAAAACAATGCGCTAATGCAATACGTGATCGATGGCATTGATGATTTGATTATAAACAAATCGATCTTATATAACGCAAAGAATCTGAAAGAATTTAAAGAAAAACTAAAATGCTACGAAAAGATGCGCGAGAAGTCAGAAAGAGTAAAACAATATGATGATAAAAACGCTGATGTCTCAACTAAAAAGGAGATTAAAACGAGTAAAGAATATAACAATACACAAGCACTATATTGGCATGCACATTATGCAAAGGAGAACACGGCTTGTATTATTGCGACAAGTTCAAGGAAATGAAACCTGAAGATCGGCGAATTGTTGTAAAACAAAACAACATGTGTTTTAATTGTCTAAATCATAACGATTCTTTGCTTAGCACAAAGTTGCCTGAGAATAGAGCAAGATCAAGCTCTACTGATCTAAGCTCTAATAGCGCAAGCAGCAGACATTCGCGCTACCGTGGAGCGCCCAGTGCCCATCCCCGCAAACTCCGTTTTGCACAATCGCAGCAACTACTGCTTCTGTAGCAACAATAAACACAACACAAACTACAACCTATACAAGTACAGCTAACACAGCATTATCATCTACAGCAATATACTCAGCAACTGCATCGATCGCGTCATCGTATGCAGTTACTACAACAACTACAAATACCCAAACATATAACCGCAACAATAGCAATGCGTCCAATCAGGCATCGAACGCGTCATTGGCTAGTTCTACAGCTAAACCAACAACAAAAGTACCCACGCAACTGCAAAGTGTCAATTACGAGAGAAACGTTTGCGTTGTACAATCACCAGAAAGTCTGACCGAACAATATCAAAACAACGACAAAAAGCAGCGTAGCAAAGTACAAAAAACGGTACAGACTAAAGTACAAGAAAACTGTTCAAGCACTAATAAGAGGCAGCGATTGAATAAACATACAACTGTTTCTAATGCTGACAGTTGCTATACTAATTATTATCGTCCGCTTACAACTATCATGGACAGTGAAACCACCGTAGACGATCCATTAACAGATCAAGCAGTTGATGACTCGGTACCTTCAGCCACACAAATATAAAAACTTCTCCTATTAAGGTGCTAAAGAAAAGCGCTAAATAAATACATGATATGTTTAAGGAAATAAATATGAATACATACTACGTTAAAACTATATCTATTGGCATCAAAGTAATTGTCAAGAGCATCGATTGTTTCAATACTGTTTATGACCGTCTTAAAAACGATAATTGTGAGTTCTTCTCTTATGAGAACAGAGAAACAAAGCCTTATAAAGCCGTCCTCTCTGGTCTCGACAAATTACCCAATGATGAGGTTAAATCAATATTAATATCTCATGGTCTAAAATGCACTGATGTTAAAACAATTGAAAAGAGCACTAACTCAGGTCTAAAAATATTATTATATGTGGTGTACTTCGAAAACAGAGCGAAGATTAAAAAAAAAAAAACTCTTTAATAACAAAGCGTATATACGCATTGATATCATAAAATACTTTTAAAAAAGGTTATTTAAAAATCAATGTAATGATATGTACTTACATACATACATGCATATATAATAAACATTAAGTAAATCAACATCATCACCATAAACAGTAATAACTGTGCAACAACGATAACAACAACAAAGTGAAAATTTTGTGAAATAAAATGAAAAAAATGGATTGGCTGCTGTGAGCGAAAAGCAAACTCCGGATCAGCAACAAACTGCTTATATACAGACAAGTTGTGGCACCCGAGTTAAGTGTCCCCATTTGACCCTGAACCATTACGCTGGAACAGACGAAGTCAGCGTAATAGTTCAGAAGTATATAAAAACAGAAAATGCTTAGAAGGAGAAATAAGAAACTCCTAAAGCATTAAACCAATAAATAACAACAAAGAAAAGAATTAATAAGGTAAACAATTAATAAATAACTATACAATGTTGCACAATCATAAGCAACGTCAGCATTGCTCAGCATTGTAAAAGACAATAATCCCAATAAGATTTTCGAGTGGGATTTATTGTTCCAATATAACGTTACAAATAGAATTTTAATAGTGTTGCTTTTTAGATAACAAGGAGAAAATTGACAGAATTACAAATGTCCCAATATTGTATGAGGATGAATTAAGTGACAACGAAATTAAGATTACAGTGTATCCGGATCAAATTACAGTGACGAATTTGGTCCCTCCGATGACACAGAAAGTGGTAGTGAGCTTGGTAATGGTGTTCACAATGTTTGCGAGATTTGGTGAAGCAACTAATACAAACGCAAACGGAGGCACTCGAAGCGGCGCAAATAAAAAGAATGGCAACGGCAGCAACGACAACGGCGGCGACAGCAACGGCTACGGAATCTTCAAATGATGAATCTCCCTCAAAATTAACACTACAATTTTAGGCGAATTGACGTATTTGAAAAGAAATATTTAACATAAATGACAAAGAACAGTTTTTTTTTTCATTTTTAAACTGTTTATTTCACATTTTCAATATAATTATAACAATTAAATACACAAAATATACTACACTCTAGTGAAATTTGTATTATTTTAAATTATTCTCTTTTTGAAGTTACTTAATATGTATTTTTATAATTTATGAACATGATATATACCTCTATATACTTACATACATCGATTGTAACGTAAAAATTAACAAAAACATTACATTACTAGCTATATAAGATGATAATATTATAAAAGGGTGTGGTAGGACTGAGGGCTGAGTGGGAATACAGCTATTCAAACAGCCACCAGAATCGACTATTATTAATTTTTGAATCCTTAAACGGTATGCGTTTATCAAATCTACAGTTTTGCTGTTGCATTTGGTCTGAATCTACAGCTTTGATATTGGCCCGTCTGTGGAGGTGGTAAAACATCGGTATACCACTTGGGCTTTGCATTAAACCTCTTTTATACAAAAGCAGAATTCAATTATTTTCTGGACAGTCCGTGCAGGTAATTATATGTTGGCATATTAGCTTAATTACAGATTAGTAATAAACATTGTTTCATCACTTTTTTCGCTCCTCTATAGGCTTTTATTGACGATTATATTCACTTAAATTAGACGTGTTGCCGCTATAATTTAACGTTGCACCCGCGATTGCTTCAAAACTGAATAATTCATTGTTTATTCTTGTTTTATTGTATATATTAGATTAATCTAACACCTTACGAAATATTAAGGCGTTACATAAAATAAGTTTTACAATTTGTACAATCTAGAAAGTAAGGGCCAACTTTGTTACACCCGCGATGGCATTTTTAACCACTCTCCAGACTATTTAAATAATTCATTACAATTTTTATAAATGTATCAAAAAAGAACATGTTAATATGTAGCCCTTCCAAGAATAATTTTATTATTGTTATGAGACTTTATATACGTCTAAATGTTGCACCCGCGATATGGAATCGCACTGTACGTCAGATCAGACAAAGGAAAAAACAAATGAAACAGAACAAATGAAAGAGAAACAGCAGTGGAACGTAAATGAGTGTACATCAGATCAGACAAAAGAAAGAACAAATACAACAGAACAAATGAAAAAGTGGAAGCAGTGGAACGTAAATGAGTGTACATCAGTTCAGACAAAGAAAAGAACGAATGAAAGAGAAACAGTCATTTGATTTCACAGTGGAATATAGGAAGGGGAAACGCATGTTGGTTGCAGATTTTCTTTCACGAAATCCAATCCCAGCTGAGGCCAAGTTAGTAAATAGGATTTCTGAGAAACGAGTAGACTTGGCTGAGTTGACTGACAATTGGCTCATTGCTGAAGAGCAGCGAGATCCAGATTTGTCTGCCCTAATTTTAGAATTTTAAAACAATGAGCTTAGAGGATTTGGTAAGAACGTATGAAATGAGGTCCACCATTCTACATCGAAAAATACAAAGAAATGGTAGGACGCGTTGTCTACCGGTTGTGCTAAGAGCATATAGATGGTCCGTAATAAATCATGTTCATGAATCCATAATGCATTTAGGATGGGCACTATGAAGAAAATGTTGACAGCGGTAGAAACGAGCAAGCGCTCCTGGCAAGGCGCATTGGGTGAAGTACAATTGGCTATAAATTGAAGGACAAATAGAGTAACAAAAGTTAGTCCATTAGAGTTGCTAATAGGCAAAGAGGCGCGACCTCTGGGCTTAATGTCAGTTGATGAAGAAAAAGTTGATGTTGTAAGTTTAAGAACCCAAGCTAAAGAAAATATGTTGAGTAATGCAAACTATGATATAGATAGATTTGACAAAAAATAAAGCTAAGATTGTTAGACATAAAGTTGGTGCTCATGTTTTGCTCAAAAGTGAAGAACGGCACCAAACAAACCTAGATCCCAAATATAGGGGACTATTTGTTGTTACAGTAGTGCTTGATGGTGACCGATACATGTTGAAATCATTGACGAGCAAGAGAACATGAGTGTTTGCGAGCATTGCCGGACAGTCGAGTTACAGCCGAACTGGAAGATTTAGAATGTGACAATGTAGAAAATGAAGATTGTCAAAGTTTCATCGCTAACCAGAAAGGGGGCGAAGGAGATCATACCTAAAGGACTGTAACTGCCACAATGTCATACCGTGTAGACGGATGGTGTCTATCATGGCGTGCGGCACGAATGACGTGGTTGTTGGCACATAAGGTGCAAGATATCGTTGTGAAAAAAGCAAGAGTCTTTCAGTTATGGTATGATAGACAGTCAAGTGTTCGGGTTTCGCGGAAGAGTCAAGCTACTGGGTGGCACAGCCTCAAATGTTTGTGAGAATGCCTGCAAAACTGTCATTTGAAGACACGTTGTTTGAACAGGTGTAGTTGTGTGAGGTAGACTTATACTGGTGGCAATGTTTCGGGATTACATAAATTGAATGTTAAAGCTGTAAGAAATGAAGATTTGAGAAATGAGCAAGACATGTAGCCAATAGATGTTTTAAGTTTTTGTAAGCAATGTTAATGCAGCCAACAGATGTTCTAGTTTTATAAAATAAGATAATTGTAGATTACACTACATATGTAAAAGAAACAATATAATGTAATAAAAAAAAAAAGTAATAATATCAATAATGATGAATAAATTAGGGATAAAGAAAGAAAATTGCATTGGAGGTAGTGAGGAAGATAATGTAAAAGAAAATATACACGAGGACGTATTAGAGGCAGGCTAGCCGCGTCGTAGTGAACTATTTGAGTCGCATATTCCCCTACCTTTTGTTGATTTGCTAATCTAAGAAGCGAGCAATGGCATAAAATACCGTTTTGTTACTAAATGATCATTAGTAGAGTTTCGATACCATTCTTGTCATTCTGCGTGTTTCACAGGAATGTTATGTATGGAGAGCAAGACATGAGCTTGAATGATCATTATGGTGTTTCAATTTCGTTCTTTTCTTTCTGTGTGTGTCTGTCGTTAATGCTTGAGTAAGACAGGAGAGAAAACTTAACTCTTTCAGTCGAATGTGGCCGCAGCGTTGTGTAGGAGGATAGAGACGAAAGAGAGAGTGCATTGGAGAGCGTATGCATTAGAGAGCAGCGCAGTTAGGTTGATGAATACTCGTGGGGGTAACAAGAAATCAATCAATCGTGGACTACGCAAACAACACAACGCTTGCAGACTCATTTTACTCGTGATGAGCTCTGAACACAACAATATGCAAAGCAACGTGAATTAATATGGTGGTGACGCTGAACAGGTTGAAGAAAACGTAACCCCAAACCTGACACATATATAAGTATGTTGAAAACATCAATAGATGGCAACGTACATGCATCATCATAGGATGGCAAAGCCTTAAGCGTGTCATTCTCTTTATTACTAAAACAGTCTTTGCTCACACTCTCATGAAGTAACAACTGTGCATAAGAATAAATAAGTATTATTCCAAACAAAATATAATATCTATTGTATTTTTTGTCAAATTTTGACCTATTGCACACAAAAATGTAAACTTTACCATTTGAAAGATAAATTAAAGTACCATAATGCAATCAAGACAGTGTGTCTTCAATGATGTCAAAAAAAAAACAAAAAATTTAAATAAATAGACGATCATTTATGAACAACGCGGTACTCTTTACTGATAAGAGAATCCGAAAGTTTTGACAAAAAAAATTTATAATGAATTCCCCTCCACACAAATAAAATAGATTAAGAACTACTGATCTTATTGTCAACTATTAGTCTTATTGTTGGCAGCTGCTTTTTGTAAAGCAACAACATACATTGTTTATTTATCTTAGATTTTTATAATTCCGTTATTCTTTTGCTGTTTGCAAAAATCAAAACTCAAGCTTGTCAACTAATGTACGAAAACTTTGAATTCATTCTGCTTTGTGACTTTGATATGAATACACGTGAATTCTGCTTTTTGATTTTGAATTAAATATACACACTTGAAATAAACTAATACATTTTGTGAACAATTGAATTAAAAAGAAAATCATTGTGTTTCTTTTTTCTTTCTTTTTTTTTTCAACTAACTTTTCTGAGCATAGGTTCTGTAGAACAACAGAACCTCAAAACAGCAGTTTTAAATAATGAAAGACATTATTTAAGAAAAAATATAAATGTTGTTATATGTGCAAAAACCTTAAAAAAAAATTTTTTTTAAAAATATATCTTTATATATTATCTATACAAAATAATATGGGTTAATAAATAACTACCATAAATAAAATATTAATAAATCTTAGCAACAATGTGAACTAGTTACTATTATTAAGACGCCTCAAACGGTTTGTTGATCTCAAATGAGTACACCTCTCTAAGCTTGGTCAAAATCTTAAGCGAATCAAAAACTAACAATAAAAAGGTACTTAAAAGTACTTCTAAAGTCAACATCAGAATAGATATATTCAAACAAATAAGGTTCAAGAAAAGCAACAAGGATTACTAATATTTAAATATTAAAGTGGAAGAATAAAAATATATACAGTCGGGCCTCGATTATCCGTGATCCGGTTAACCGGTAACCCCGATTAACCGTGATGGCCAAAGATCAGTCTATTGTTTTTTGTTTGCAATGTTTTCAAATTGTTCGCTTCGATTAACTGTGATTACCTTTATTATCCGTGATGGCAGAATTTTTATTTAGAATTTTTTTTATTAAGCACAGAAGCAACTTGGAAGCAAACGCTCTCACAAGTCTGTATACATACATAAACTCCTTGAATTAATTTTTTTTAATGTAAATATGTAGTATGTACACCAATGTTCACTGGTTAAATAATAAAAATACATATTAAAAAAAAACGGTATAATCAAAATTGTTATTCGATTAACCGTGAAAATCGATTATCCGTAATGCTTCTGGTCCCGACCATCACGGATAATCGAGGCCCGACTGTAATCAATATTACATATCCATATATAAGTTAAGAATTCTTTTGTTTACTTCCTAATTATCATTATTAGTATCATTATCCCCATCATTACTCCCACACTATTTGTTCGCTGACACCACTGTCATGCACGTGAGTTACGTTCACTACGTTATTGTAAATAAATGAGGTAGAAAGAATTGCAATTTTCCGGTCAGCACCCAATTGAGTTGGCACCTCTCATTGAAGACTTATGTTATAAATGCTCTAGTTTTTTATGGTTTAAATTCAATATTAATACAAGCACCGCATAATATCGTCACGCCAAAATTGTAATTACATAATAATAGTGTGTATTTGTTAATCAAGTGAACTAAGTTATTTTTGGTTGTTTCTTTTACATGTAATTGAAAGGGAATTCAACAAGTTTCATAAAGTTATGCGACACATTAGGGAAATAGAAATCGTTTATACAAAATATATGAAACATGAACTACTCGAATCAGTATACGCAGAAGTAAGTTCATTGGGATCAGTACTTATGGCAATTTTATAATAAAAATGTTTAATTTTCAGCATCACTGGTTCTTTCGAATTCTTATTAAGAGACTGAATAAGATCAAATGCAATATGAGTTCTCTTGGCTTGAGCCAATATCACATGGATTATTATACCAAGGATTTCCAGTTGACAAAGAAGCGTGTCTACGGCATGATTGTCAAACTAGATGCCGATATGAAAAGATAGGCTGATAGAGCTCATGCTCAAAGCATCGCATCAGTCGAACATTTGAAGTTTGAAGTGAGCTTTCAGTTCTGTTCTAGACTCAAAGAGGAAAGGACATAGTGCTGCACAATTAACAATAATAATTCATAAAATACTAATTTAATTTAAGCACATAGTGCTGCACTATAATAATTCATAAAACCAATAAAACAAATTATATATTTTTTTAATCATCAAATAATTGTTTTATTTAATTCATATAAGTAGATTTATTGATTGGCCACATGTGTACGGATAGTAAATTAACAAATAACAAAAAAAAAAAAAAAAAAAAATTTGGAGTTTATTCGAGAAGAGAATTCGTCAGCATGTCATAACAAGCAAAAAGGCTTTGCGAAGCGTTATGCAAACTGAATGGGCAAAAATTACAACTGAGGAAACAAGAGAAGTTGGTAAATTCCATGCCAAACAGACTGAGGGAGGTGTTAAAACAATGTGGCTAACCAACAAAATAATAAATCTTATTTACCTTTAATGTTTCCAACGATTTTTTATATGTTTTTAAAACTGAACGCAGACTTTTTGGTGCCTATATTTACTAATTGCTACATTTAGATCCCGTTATTTCAAAAATGAACGGTAAAATCTAGATATTTGTTTTTGATTTTCATACTTAAGGATGTAAAGAAGAAAAACGTGCAAAAAAAATTATAAGAATTACATATTTTTTTTTTTTTTGCTCGGCGAAAATCCTACTACAAAGAAGGAGAAATCAAAACAGATTAAGGTAAAAGAAGAATATCCAACAAGAACCCTTAATTTTCATTCTAAATTTCAAATTTTCAAAACCAATTACCAGGCAAACAGAAATGCGCACCAAGGAATAAACGAAAAACAAAAACTCAATTTTCGAGGGTACACGCTACTTTTCAAGGTACACTCCATGATGCTGCAGGAAAGACAAAAGCCAAAAAAAACTCTTTTCTTTAATCCAGCGATACTTCGGAAAAGAAAAAACTAAACAACTCTTTCTTTTTATCGAGGGTACGCGCTACTATTCAACGTTCAACGCAACTTTTAGACCCTGGAATGCTGCCGAAAACAAAAAACAAACAAAAAGGATGGCGTCGTGACGCAAATACAATAGTGTAAGTATTCTTTTTATCAATTATTCAATATTATTTCAGATTGCAACGAAATAAAACTACAAATGAAGAACAAATACATTGATAATGTGTGTGTGTGTGTGTAATAGATAAATAGACCAAAAACCAATTACCAGGCAAACAGAAATGCGCACCAAGGAATAAACGAAAAACAAAAACTCAATTTTCGAGGGTACACGAAAGGTACACTCCATGATGCTGCAGGAAAGAAAAAAGCCAACACAACTCTTTTCTTTAATCCAGCGATACTTCGGAAAAGAAAAAACTAAACAACTCTTTCTTTTTATCGAGGGTACGCGCTACTATTCAACGTTCAACGCAACTTTTAGACCCTGGAATGCTGCCGAAAACAAAAAACAAACAAAAAGGATGGCGTCGTGACGCAAATACAATAGTGTAAGTATTGTTTTTATTAATTATTCAATATTATTTCAGATTGAAACGAAACAAAACTACAAATGAAGAACAAATACAGTGATAATGTGTGTGTGTGTGTGTAATAGATAAATAGACCAAAAACCAATTACCAGGCAAACAGAAATGCGCACCAAGGAATAAACGAAAAACAAAAACTCAATTTTCGAGGGTACACGAAAGGTACACTCCATGATGCTGCAGGAAAGAAAAAAGCCAACACAACTCTTTTCTTTAATCCAGCGATACTTCGGAAAAGAAAAAACTAAACAACTCTTTCTTTTTATCGAGGGTACGCGCTACTATTCAACGTTCAACGCAACTTTTAGACCCTGGAATGCTGCCGAAAACAAAAAACAAACAAAAATTATGGCGTCGTGACGCTAATACAATAGTGTAAGTATTCTTTTTATTAATTATTCAATATTATTTCAGATTGAAACGAAACAAAACTAAAAATGAAGAAGAAATCCAGTGATAATGTGTGTGTGTGTGTAATAGATAAATAGA